>VZSF01003314.1:0-12078 GCA_013398295.1 Chionis minor | reverse complement strand
GGGCGCTGCGCGGTGCCGCTCTCCGTCTGCCTGGTCGTGGCCTGGCCCTGTGGTCCGCGTTCGCGGCCTCACCTTGGCAGCGCCCAGCCGTCGGTCGGGCTGTGACTGGTGCCCCGGTGCATGAGCTGCTTTCCTGCGTGTCCGTGGTGGGTAAAGTGACTTCTTGCCCGGGGCTTGAGAAAGGCAACGCCCTGTCAGCGCTGAGATCCATTCTTGGGGCTTGTATTTCCCATGCCACGGGTAGAAATAAGCCATCTAACTCACACAAAATCGTATACCTTCTTTGACTGAACTGTACCGTCTTGCCCACAGGCTGCTTATTGATCGTTTATATTCCTAGAGAACAGTGTGCAGTGGGAGATGGAGTGTAGCTGGTTTAACTGTAGTACAACATAGCTTGTTTCATAAATGAAGCGGGTGTAGAAAGAGAACTTAGTAAAGCCATGTGAAGCTAAAATTCTGTCCCTCCTGCTGTGTTTTACCATTGCCCACATGAGAATGTCGATGCTGATCCTGAGTCTTTTCTCCTTCAGAAGTACAACTGCACAATAAACTACCTTTCTGTACTTCACGGCAAAAAAAAAACCAACCACCAGGATGCTGCAGGCCTGTTGTTTTCACTTTTCTCTTTTCTGATAGTTATCCTTAGTCCTGGTTGTTCTACCGTCTCCTATTTTGCAGAAAAAATTGCTTCCGTTCTCTTGTGTTTTGTCTCGCTGTACTAATCAAGCTTATTCTCTTTAGCCTGCTTCCAAGGTATGGGTCCTTCATCTTCCTGAGACTCTTTAGCAGCATCTGTGTTTGGTGTGTGGTAGTTCTGGGACAAAAAAATGATCCCAAATCAGGGGGATGAACCTCACCTCTAAAGTGTGTGAAGTATGGATCTAAGCTAATAGGGTCTCCTGTTGGAAGGAAGCTAGGTACAGCAAAGCACAAATGCTGTTAGCTCTATCGAGTGAGGCTTGGATGCAGGAAAGCTTAGGAACCTTTTGGCTTTTTTGGCTTACAGAAACTTCCTTGGGGTATGGGAATTCTTTCCCCTGTGTAAAAGATGACCTTTTAGTCCACTGTGATTTTTTTTTTTGATGTTTATCACTTTGGTCTTTGTTTTGCTTATTCTCTTCACTGTTCTGACACTTCTCTCTGTTGCCATACCTTCCACATGCAGCTCACTAGTGTGTTATTTTTACCAAAGTGTTGTGTAATGTAGAACCTTAAGCACCATCAACATTTATCTGAGTAATCTGTTTAGTCTCAAAAGGTAGTCTCAGTGGGCAGGTAGTACACTAAAAGTACCTATTTGCACCATTTTGTAATGAATTCATTTTCTATGCAAGATGGAAAAATAAATTATCTAAGTTTTCAATCACAATTAAGGTCACACCTTTCTATATTGAATAATGATTCTAAACTTGATGAGCGCTTCTTGAATTCAGTCCGGTTTTGGCTTCATTGTAGTGACTAACTTCCAAAGTATTGGATTTAGTGTTTCTTAAGAAACAACACATAGGAAACTTTTTTCCGCTGACTGTTGTAGTTCTTCCAAGTAAAGTTGAATGAAAGATTTTTAACCAGGTGCTATAGCTCTATATGACATTTGCATGCTAGCTGAATCGGAAGTTATGGCACTGGCTACTTGCTTTATTTAATGATAAAGCATGTGGGTTTTTTTATACTGTCTATCAAGATGAAACCAATTTTAGCAATGCAACACTCTTTTTACATCAAGTGAACCAACTTACCAAAACAGAATTGAGTCTAAGAGTAGATGGTTTACAGAAAAGCTACAAAGCACGCAATGCAACTGAGGAGACAAATGAATTCACATTTTGAATTTAAAAAATGTAACGTGACCTGGCAGGCTAGATGACTAAGTATGGCTAACTAAATCTGTTTTGTGTTTTTTGCCTAGTACTTGACTGAGGATGCCTTAAGAAGATAACTATGGATAAATATATTAAAGTGCGAAAGATTGGAGAAGGATCTTTTGGAAAAGCAATTCTTGTTAAAGCTAAAGAAAATGGCCAACAGTATGTTATTAAAGAAATAAACATCTCTAAGGTGAGTGATTATTATTAATTGCTCTTTTTTGTATTTTAATTCTTTTTGTGTTCCTGCTCTCAAAAATCCATTATTTTCCTTCTGAAGATGTCAAATAAGGAGAGAGAAGAATCAAGGAGAGAAGTTGCTGTGTTGGCTAACATGAAACATCCGAATATTGTCCTGTACAGGGAGTCATTTGAAGGTAAGATTAATTAATACAGTGGAAGCTGAAGTAATGGTAATAAGTGACTGTCTGCACACTACTTACTGCAGGTAGTTCAAAAGTCAGTGTGTTTTCTCTCTTTAAGCAGTCTTTTTCATACTTTTATTACTTGCTTCAGTTCTCTTTGGCTTTATTTTTTTCACAATTCCCCTGCACATTTAAAAATAATAGTAACAAGAAAAAGTGCAACAGTTAAACAGAAATATTCATGTCTCTTTCGTACATGCATCCATTTTGATTAATGCTTAAATAAAAGGGTTATGTTCTCTTGTTTCGCCAGAGCGTAAGTCTCCATGAATACTTGTGTACAACCTACTGACTTGAATTCTTCAGTATGTTAAATATGAGTATGGTTTAAATTTGGGTATTGATAATGTATCAAGAGCAATTTTATCTCAAGATCTGTTGTCTTAAGATGCAGTCTTAGTAATTACAATCACATAATTGAGAAAAATAGATGAGACTGTTTGCTTCATCAAGCTATGAAGGAAGGAGAAATACAATTCCACATTGTTTTCACAGTGAATGTCTTGGGAGATAAGCAGAACAGATAAAAGATTCTGATATAGATTAAAATACTACAAAAAATTAAATATTATTTGAGATACTGTTTAGGAACACTGCGCTCTTGTCCTTTCCTTTCTGCTGACTTGCATATGTCTTTTCACTGGGGGCTTTTATTTTTTCTGTTCATTAAATTATGATTTTGTGCCATAGGCATATTGCACAGCTGTAGTCCTCTGTTTTATAAATCCTCACTTCTGTCTTCCCTGTAATAGAGGCCTGCTCTTTAAGTCTGTTTGTTTTTTTCTTTTTTCTTCTTGCAAGGTAGATCCTGTAATAGTATCACGATAGTTCACAAGACTTCTTGTTTCATCTTTATTGCTAAAGCAATAACTTTGAACACACTGATTTGGTTTATAAAAGACAACTATTCAGCAACAGGTCTGCAAGAAATCCAGGCTTCTACAGTCATTTTTTAAAAATAATACCAGTTATAAAGCTTAACCAAGTACAAACAGGCGTAAGCACAAAAGAAAAATCTTTGATGTGTTGAAAGACAGATTTCAGAAGCATTCTCCAGGAGTGCATTTTAAGCAACTTAGATAATTTAATTAATTTTGGCTCGAGTTTTTACATGCTGTAACTAACTCTTTCATAAAATTAGAGTTTTTCTTTTGAGCAGCATGTGATTGATTTTTATGCATTTATTCAGTTCTCAAAATAATGCCTAATATGTGAGTAGTGTAGTTCTTCTAGTTTTGGTAACTTGCAATTTACTTCTGCCTAATCTCTTTTTTTTCTTCCGTAACTGGAAAAAGATTGCATCGGGAAACAAAACTGTAATTTTGCATAAAATATATTATGTATGTTCATGCCTCCTAGTGGAAACGCGCATAGGACTTTTTTGGAAGTCTCCCCAAATTTCGTTCAAAAATGACAAAATAATTGTTTTAGTCTGTCATTGTCTGCTGGAAGCCTTACCGCTGTTCTTCAGTCTCTGAAATGAAGTGTGTGTTTGGTATGAGAGCTCATGATTATCACTTTCTTGCACTTAATGTGAGTAATACCTTGTCCAGATAAAACAAGAAAGAATTAGGCAAATAAAGACAACTGCCTGAAGTAGAACTTAAGAGCTCTGTTTTTCAGGGTAGAGGATCTCTAGGGTATTCAAAAGCAGATTGAAGAATAGTTTTATACTGCATTCATAAAGTGACACTTTTAATTTCATAGTGGTTTGAACCCCATTTTGGGCCACTAGTTCAGCAGGTGTAATTTTTTTTTCTCTGCTCATCAAAATAGTCCAATGTTACCAGACATGGGAAACTTAAAATACTGAAAACATTTTTGATTGAAGTTTGAAAAAAGGACTAGTAAAGGATATCTGAAGCTACCTGTGAAAAGGCTAAAATTTTTTTTGTTACTTTTTCCTGTGACTGCAATGAAGATATTTGGAAAGTTACATTAAAGATGGGTCTTTCTTTTCTTTTTTAAATACTTTGTGTTTTAATTTACAGAAAATGGCTGTCTCTACATAGTGATGGATTACTGTGAAGGAGGAGACCTATTTAAAAAAATAAATGCCCAGAAAGGAATCTTATTCTCTGAAGATCAGGTAACTGCAAACTGCTGCTGTAGTGTTTTGTTGCACGATACTTCTTGAGTTTTAAATTATTTTCTTTCAGTTTGGTAGATAGGGTTGCTTAATCTAAAAGGGGGTTTTCAAATTGTGATTCTCACTGCCATCAGTCACAGTACTATCTTTTTTTAAAAAAAAAAAAAGTAGCTGGAAATCCTGGGTGTGTCAATTAGGGTTTTGTCTGTATGTGTAATACTCTTTAAAAAAAAAAAAGTTGGATGTTTTGCAAAGTAAACCCAATCTGAGAAATGGAAAATACTGAAGGATAACATGAATATTTTTAAACTTTTGAAATCAATATTTTTTTAAAGATATAGTGGCACAGGATTTTTGATTTGTAATACTGATTTTTATTTATCAGAAGAATAAAATAACATACTTTGTAAGTATAATAATGTGAAATACAATAATATGAAATTTACATAATTCAAAAGTTTATTTTTCCATTAGAAAAAGTTAATACTGTATTGGAAGCATAGCAGATTTTCTTTTTCCGTGATACTGGTTAAAGTCATTTGTACTATTGGAGAATCTGGAATAAATGACAGGATTTTATATACGGATTTGATTAACTTAAAGTAGATTATGTAGCATTCAATTTTTTGGTTGAAACTGACATATGTTTCCTTTATAGATTCTTTCTATGCTTTGTGTCTGCGTTCAGTAGGATCTTAATCTACCTGTGGTTGGCAAGGCTTAGTAGTATACTAGGTCTATTGATGGTATTGAGAATAGGATAATCATGAAACTTTCTGCACGTAATTTGTAACACTTTTCCCTTCTCTGATTTGGGCTCTCCTTTACAAGAAGAACTTATAATGGAAAAGTGAAAAATACACCTTGCGTTATACTGTAATTTTTGACATGTATGTACCTCTAAATTGGGAATGTGAAACCACATGGGAAAACTTTTCACATGGAAAAGTTCTTGCTGTTTGTCCCTTTATATACTGTGTTTTTGTCTTGGTTTGTTTTTTTAAATGGATTTTGTTGGCTTGTTTGTAATCTTCTAGTTATACGTTGTTTGTTGCTTTTCTCATTGAAATCTGCTTTGTGCTATTTTTCTTTTTAAGACCAAATACATAAAATAACTGGATGATAAATGTTTCTGTAAACATCAGTACAGCTTTTTAGGACTCTTGGTTGATTGACTGCAAGAAGACTTGTGGTATTAGTTACAGCAAAAGTACAATCTTTAAGATGCAATTTCCATGTCTCAAACATTTTAGCCAGTTAAGTTCATATTGCATGTTTTTGCTAGCTTTATAATATGTAATGGAACTAGCAGTCTCAGGCTTAATATCTAATTTGAATAATAAGCATCTTTTATTTAAAAGTTTGCACTATAGTGACAGTACTGTTATGCTTTTAATTATTTTATGGTATAAATAAAGACAGGTTTGTGGGAAGAGGATAAAATCTTGAGTTATAAAACTGATTTGATAATCAGTTACATAACTGGGGAAGGTTTCAGATAAATAATGATGCTGATGTTGCATTTTCTTTTATGCATAGATTCTGGATTGGTTTGTACAAATCTGTTTAGCGCTAAAACACATACATGACAGAAAAATCTTGCATCGAGACATAAAGTCACAGGTATGTAGGTAATTATTTTTGTAATTGAATTTACTTCCAAAGTGATTATATTCATATATTCCTACTCTAAGTTGGCAAATTATGAAAAATAGTCTTTACGTAAACACTTCTGATACTAGAAAGACTTTTTTCTTCAGAATTGTCTGGAAGAAACAATTTGTTTGATATTTATACGAACAAATGAGGCCATGCAATGAAGCTACTTGAGTGTTACTCATATTTATGTGTGAGGACAGAAAAGTTTATATTTTAGAACGTGTAATACTGTTTTCTTTAATTTTGATGAATTAAGACTAGAATAAGTGTGGTGTTCCATAGTAGTCCATAACACTACTGCTACTGACTTCAGAGTGATTGAATGGTAGAAAACTTAATTCTTCCCAAAACGTATTGAGAACAAAAAGTGTGCAATTGTATGACTGTTTTAATTAACAAAGACTTCTTAAAATTTCTCTATCAAGAATATATTTTTAACCAAAGATGGAACAATACAGCTGGGAGATTTTGGGATCGCCAGAGTTCTCAACAGGTAACTCCTTTTTGATGCTGTTTTCTCTGACTTAATCTAAATTGCTTTGATCTAGGAAAACACAATTTGTGCACTTCGTTGGAGTGAACTAGTTAACATTCATTCTTATTTTTCCCTCAGTACTGCCGAGTTGGCTCGCACTTGCATAGGAACGCCATACTATTTGTCGCCTGAAATATGTCAGAACAAGCCTTACAACAATAAAAGGTACTAATAAGCATTTTATTAAGCATTTTTCATAAGGAGAGAGCGAATTCTTTAGAAATCTAAAGCTGTTCTAGTTATATGATGGTGAACAGCCATCAGTTCATCCCTTAACCAAGAGAAGGTATTGACTCTCATTGTGTAAGTCAGACCTTACTAGGCCTGTGCTGTACAAAGCAACGTGATGCAGAGATGACTTAGCTTAATGCTCTGATATCTATCTGTGTTTTTAATTATGGTTCTATTTTTACCTGTCTACACGCTACTTATACTGCCTTAGTTTATGCAGTACGAATGTGAAACTGTGTTAAGGATGAAATCACAAACACATACATAGATAGGTGTCCCAGCTTGCCTCAGATAACAGTCATACAGATACTCACAGGTTTGCTGTTCTGGCAGTAGGCTGCACCTGGTAACTGTGTCCCTAATGTGATTAACATGGTCATTATCAAGTTAGTTATCATTATCATTAGCTTAAGTTTCACTAAGCCACTGCATCCATTGCTGCGAGTGCTTTATACTAATTTCAATTGGTTTCTTAAAAGACAAAAATTATTGCAGTTGCTTGTCCCTTAGTTTCCCCTATGTGGGATTTATTATTTGATGGTATTCTAACCAAATTCTGTAGTCCTGTAATGAGTGAGGGTGAGGTAAGTCGATGTTAAACAGAGTAAATTGACTTTAAGACTTGTAGTTGCTGGAATGGGTGGTGGTTTTTGTTTGTTAAATTCAAAGCTGTCAAGCAAGTATATACATTTAAAGGAATAAAAACCTTTGTCCATGTTTTGTGTAATTTCTCCAGTTGGGGTTGCTCAGATGAGAAGGTCAAAATAAAATTTGGAGCCAAAATAACCCCATCTGGTTCTCAGGTTGCCCATATTTTTTTCTAGTTGAATTATTTTGATTTGTTTTGTTTGGGGTTTTGTGTTTTGGGGGAGTGGAAGATACAAGGGAGCTTGTATGTACTCAAAATACAACCTTATCTTTTCCTTTTCAAAAAATAAGACTTCACAGATAGAAGTTACTTAGCAATGTTACACCTAGAACTAATTCTTAAGTGTGTTCTCTTTGATTTAGTGATATCTGGGCCCTTGGCTGTGTTCTCTATGAAATGTGCACACTTAAACATGCGGTGAGTTGAAATATCTCGTTTCTTTAAAAGAATGGTGATTTCAAACAAGGCTTTTCTTCTGATGTTATGCAAATGTGTTCCAGTTGATGAAAGGCTCTTATGGTAACTGTTTAAAACTACCTTCAACATTTTAATCTCCTCTTCCTATACTGACCAGCATTTTTCCATCTGTGTTTTTGTTCATGCCAATCTCCCCAGAAATCTTAGCACTGTGTGTTCAGTGTAGGTTTTTAATGAACTGTGTCAGCTGAAAAAATTGGTAGGTGCTGTAACAAATGATGCTGTAAATAGTGTTCTTTTCTTTCCAAAAACTTGATGTTTTCATTGACAGTCTGAGTTTGGACTGTTGGCTTTTATGCAGATGGATTAATGCATTTCTGTTTGGAACAGGAATAGTTCTTAGAAAAAAAACTCCCAAGGTGAGAGAGTTGCCTTTTTTTGGAGGGGGGGGAGGGGGGGCGGTGTTTGTTGTTTGGAAGAATACATCTTTATCATTCATTTTCCAGTTAGGAAGGGAGGAAAAAACACTTTTTCTCTCTTGTTTTAGTTGTGGGGGTTTTTGCGGGGGTTTTTGTTTGATTGGTTGTTTTTTTGGTGTTTGTGTTCTGTTTCGTGTGGGGTTTTTTTGTTTTTGGTTTGGTTTTTTTAGTTTAATACCTATTTCTATTAAAAGAAAAAAGATGAAAATATGAAATAGTATGAAATATCTGTATTATGATGTATTTATAATCAGAATATTTGGCAGCAGATTATTTTAAACTGCTAATGTAAACTGTTGAGGGCCTGGAAAATCTGTTTTGATATGTTACATCAAGGGAAGGTGTGTTGGATTTTTCTTTTGTTTTCCACTTCATCTTTATATGCAGCCTTACATGTGGACAGACAGTAATATGTAGTAACTTTTCTTTCTTGTGTGATATAGTTTGAAGCTGGTAACATGAAGAACTTGGTACTGAAGATAATCTCTGGACCTTTTCCTCCTGTTTCTATGCACTACTCCTATGACCTACGTAATCTGCTGTCACAGTTATTTAAAAGGAATCCCAGGAACAGACCATCAGTAAACTCCATATTGGAGAAAAACTTTATAGCCAAACGGGTCGAAAAATTTCTCACACCACAGGTATGGAGTTAGTTTTAATTCTAACTTTACTAAAAAAAAAATCACAATACTCTAACGTTAATACACTGTGTGAGAAATTGGAGTAATGGTGTTCCCTAGGGCTTTTATAGAGACACTTGCAGGTGAGGAAAAGAGTTTTGCTATAAACTCTAAAGAAAAAAATCTCAAATTTTTTTAAGTACTTGGTGGTTTCCACAAACAAATTTAAATTGGCATTTTCTGAAGTGTGTTGTTTTGTGTGGATTTCTATATAGTGAGGAATTATGAGTGAGATATTGACTTGTTTAGATATGCATTTTTTCCTAAAATGATGCTGTGAATGACTTCAGCATCGCTGTTTTATCATAATTTATTCAAACCATTTTTTATTAGAGATTTGGAATGGCCTGAAAGCGTGTTCTATGAAGTATTGCTAAGCAAACTAATCTTTAAATTTCTTATTGTTTAAATGTATCGTGTATATAACCTTGAAGAAGTTGCTCACTATTCTGTTTAGAATCCGTTGATCATTTGGCATCTATTCATATCCTTTTAATATAAATCTCATCAAAAAAGATCAAGATTAACAAATTAATAATAGTACTGATAGGAGGTAAATAAATACAAGCAGAGTAAGGATGTGGAGGAAATCAATGCAAAAGGACATCTCACTTAAGTATAAAGAATTCTAATGGATTCTAAGTCACAGCTAAGGAAATTTCACAAGAAGGCCATATATAATTGGAATTTCAATTGTATATGGAATAATCTTAACTATTATTAGTTGAAAGTCTGAAGTGCCAATGAAAGGTAGATTCAGAAGTCTTTACAGGTAAGTTTGTTCTAACTTTTACAACAGTAATAGTTTGATTATATTTCCAGTAGCTAGAATGGATATGAAATTTTTATTTGGAGTTAGTCTGGAAGAGTATCCTTAGTAATAAACTACTATCAGATGAAGATACTAATTTCTCCTAGATTGAGTAGGAATACTTGCATGCAATTTTTCCAGCTGCATCACTAACATGTTTGACTTGGAGACGCTACCTAACCTTAAAACCAACAAAAACGCCCCACACCCAGAAACCACCTTGTCCTGAATGTATCAATCACTGGTACGTTCGTATTCAGCCAGAGGTGGTCATTCTGTGACGCGGTTCTAATACCTATTTTCTTTCAGCGTCATCTATGGCTAATGCTGTTGCCCTTTGCTTTCCTTAGTCTAAGTGTAAAAGATCTTCCATAGTTGACGTCTTCAACATATTGCAACGTTGCTGAAATGCTGTTCTTAAATGACAGGAAATCAGTCTTCCAGTTTTGTATAAATTCTTTCTTAATGTTCGTAGTTACTAAGTTACAGTAAAGACGGGATCTAAACTAGCATCAATTATTTTTTTTTTAAAAAAAGGACTTTTTGAAAGGTACTGAAGAGTCATATTTCTTTTCTGTCAGTAGCTGCGTTATGGAAATATCACGCTTCAGTTTTGTATAAATTCTTTCTTAATGTTCGTAGTTACTAAGTTACAGTAAAGACGGGATCTAAACTAGCATCAATTATTTTTTTTTTAAAAAAAGGACTTTTTGAAAGGTACTGAAGAGTCATATTTCTTTTCTGTCAGTAGCTGCGTTATGGAAATATCACGCTTCAGTTGTTACAGCTTACCACCCAAATAAATGCTTCAAGATCAATGAAATACCATTAGTAGGAGACTGTTCTCATGTGTGACTTCTTGCTCACAGAATCTTTTGATGACAGACTCTACAGGTTAAAAAGTTTCTCTGCATCATGTGCAGAGTCTGAAGTTCTGCACTTTGGTGCCTGTTTTTTTTCAGATTTAACTCCTCAGCATCCATTGTAACTGACTGGTAGCCTCTAAGCAAGTCAAAATAATCTGGATAGTTCAAGACTCTATAATAAAGATTATCCCTTAAAATCTCGTGGTTTAGTGGTTATTGAGTTAACATTGCTGCCAGTTGTTGTCAGAATGTTAAGTAACACCTTCCTGGCGTGCTTTGTCTCTAGAAAGGTGGTCTGTAGTATGGCCGTTATCTCTCTGCAAGTAGCTCTGCTGTTGTAAGAATTACCTTTGCAGGCTGTATTGCTGGCACCAGTTGCGGCACTCAGATTCAGCAAGGAGTTTGAGAGCAGGGTGTTAGGAAATGAGAACATGGTGCTGGCTCAGCTAAAAGTCAGTATCACTCTCTATCATGTGGGCAGTGAACATTTGCCATAAACAGTGCCTGGTGAGGTGTATGAGAACAAGGCAAGCCTTCCATGACGTTACCCCATAATAGTCTCCCAGCCTTCAGCTTTTGTTGTCTCAGTTGCATCAGATTTGGTATTTAGTCATCCTCAATAGATTTTTTTTCTTTCTTTCTTTCTTCCATGAGCTTAACTGATTCACAGCTTCAGCCTGGGTAGGTTTTTGTGATCAGTAAGAAATTTCTCAGAGGTCTGCCATGTGTTGCAGAGAGCATCAACTTTGTTTATTCTAAATCTTCTGCCTTGTATTCAGTTGTACCCCACTTCTGTATTGGTATTATAATTTGCTGCCCTTGTGTGTTTCTCTGCTTTCTATGCAAAATCACATGTGGTATTCTAGACTTGTCACATTATATCTTGGTCATCTTTTTATAGTCTGAAGAACGAGCTTATTTATTCTTTGAACTGAAGCTTTTCAACGCTTTTAATTATCCTTGCTGTTCTTCTCCGAACCTTTTTAATTTCTACTACATGTTTTTTGAGGTGTTGGGTTCAGAGCAACGTGCAGTATTTGATACGATATTTCAATCCTGATTGAATGTTCTTTGTATTGACTCCACTTTTTTTTTACTACAGTAAGGCTTTTTTTTTTTCCACATTTTATTATGGTAATTTGATATACCTGACAGGACACCATGTATGTTCTTCCTAGATAGCCGCATATGCAGACTATCTTCTCATCTTGAAAAGGACAGAGAAAGTAAAAGCTGCAAACATTTTTGAAGGGCTGTTTTTTTGTTGGACACAAGCTGTCTGAGAATTTGAAGTGAAATTTGGCAGCTGTACAGATATCTAAAATGAACTATACATAAAACTGTGTTGATGCTCACATTAACTTTC
>VZSF01003313.1:59255-69579 GCA_013398295.1 Chionis minor | reverse complement strand
CATCCATAGCTCACCAGCAAACCCGGGATGCTGGGGGGCTCTGGGGGCATTTTTCCACTCCCAGACCTATGACACCCCCCTGGAAGATGCTCCTCTACCCGTGTAACCAGTCTGCCATCCCGTAGCACCCACTGCATGGTGCCCGGTGCGGGAAAAAGCTGCTCCGGAGGAAGAAAAACCTCCTTGCCGTGACCTGAGCTGGAGGGGGCTCAGCAGTGCGGGGATGGGGCGCAGTGTTTGTGCCCCCCCCCCCCCCCCTCGGCCCCCCCTCATCAGCATGCTCCGGGGCTGAGCGCGGGAGCAGCTCCCGCCGGTGACAGGTTTATGCAAGACGAGTTGTATAAGCCGTGCAGAACCGGAGTCAGCAGTAATGAGACGCTTGTGAAATCTTGCACCGATCTGTGTCAGTGCCCTAATCGCAGGCGACAGCTGGGCTCTGCGGCTGGTTGGAGATGATAATATTAATGTCAGGAAGCATCAAGCGGAGGACGCGCCTTTCAAAGGGGGGATTACACTCCTCGCGGAAGAAAAAGAAACAGCCCTAATCTTTGCTGTTGGATCCCGGGTGCTGGCGGGGGCCCCAGCATCTCCGAGTGACCTGGGCTGGGGTGGCTCGGTGCGTGCCGGGGAGGTGGGTGGCACCGTATGGGCACGTATGGGCACGGGGTGTAACCAGGCTGTACGCGGTGCGAACACTGTTACGATGGTCCCAGTCCCATTCCCACTTCTCTTTCATCCCGCTCCCTGCATCCCACCTCCTGCCTTCCCTGCCCATCCCTTGTGCCACCATCCGCGGCGGCCACAGGGCTGGGCATCACTTCCCAAAGTGAGGAAACCTGGGCTGAGAAGCGACTCCCGGCGCGGAAGAGAAGCTCCCGTTGTAATTCAAGCGGCTTTTCCCCCTCCATCTCCGGGTGCAGCTGCCAATCCAGAATTTATTAGCATGCAATCTGCTCTCATCTGGGATGGCGGTGGAAGGGGAGCTGACAGGCAAGCGCAAACAAACAAACAAACTACAAAAGCAAAGGGCCGGGGGGATGCTGCGCATCCTGACGGATGCGAGGCACCCGGGTACCGCGGCTGGGTGGAGACTAGCAGAGGTCGGGGTGGGAAAAATCCCACAGGGATCACATTTTTCCTACTTATTCACCATGAGCAGCCTTCCCAGCTCACAAGCCTCAAAAAAGGTCAGCGGCGGCGTTC
This sequence comes from Chionis minor, assembly GCA_013398295.1. Lineage (NCBI taxonomy): Eukaryota > Metazoa > Chordata > Aves > Charadriiformes > Chionidae > Chionis > Chionis minor. The sequence continues at coordinate 68,376 of VZSF01003313.1, read as the reverse complement.
TCCCGTCCTCAAACCCCTTGCACTCGTGACAAGGATGACTATAAAAGCCCGGCCTCATCAATATGTATCTCCGCTGTAGGCACATCGGCTCAGAGCCATTTTTGGGCTGGATGCACCCAGTAACACGCGGCCAAATCCCAGTTCTGGGAAAACAGCTGCCCCCCAGCTGGGACCGAGGAGCCGGGGGGGCAATAAAAGCCCAGCAGGAGGGAGAGGGCTGGCTTTGGGCTTTGCTAGGGCATGGTAAGGTGGGTTGCATTATCTTTTTTTCCCTCTTTTGCAAGGGAAAAAGCATTTCTTGCTTTCCCCTCAGGACTGAGCTGAAGCAGAAGCTCACAGCGTGCGTTGTACAGGCAAAATGCCGCTTGCTACCTGCCCAGAAGGGCTTGTTTTTATGCCGTCCCTCCTCAGCAGCTTTGTGCTTTCCTCTTTTCTGATCAGTTTGCCCTCAAAAGCCTGATGTTCCCAGGCCTGGTAACCTTGTGCCATGCATGATCCTGTCTTTGATGCAGCAGAGCTGGGGGGGTGTGTGGGATTGCTGAGCCTGGGGTGGGGAGGCTGCAGAGAATCACAGAATCACAGAACGGTTTGAACTGGAAGGGACATTAAAGACCATCTCATTCCACCCCCCTGCCCTGGGCAGCGACACCTCCCGCTAGTCCAGGTTGCTCCAAGCCCCGTCCAACCTGGCCTTGAACCTCCAGGGATGGGGCAGCCACAGCTTCTCTGGGCAACCCCGGCCAGGGGCTCCCCACCCTCACTGCCAGGAATTTCTTTCCAATATCTCGTCTAAATCTCCCCTCTTCCAGTTTAAAACCATTCCCCCTCATCCCATGGCTCCACTCCCTGATCCCGAGTCCCTGCCCAGCTTTCCTGGAGCCCCTTTCAGACCCTGGCAGGGGCTGGAAGGTCTCCCCGGAGCCTTCTCTTCTCCAGGCTGAACCTCCCCAGCTCTCCCAGCCTGTCCTCCCAGCAGAGGGGCTCCAGCCCTCCCAGCATCTCCGGGGCCTCCTCCGGCCCCGCTCCAACAGCTCCGTGTCCTTCGGCAGCTGGGGAAAAAAGTGAAGCAATAAGAGAGCAAGTCCCCCGTGGAAGGGGGGAATTAGGGATCGATAACCCAGGAGGCGAAGAGTTCAGCAACCCTGAAACTCGCTGATGCGAGGGAGCCGGGGGAGCAGTTGGTCCGAAGGAGCAAAGGGCATAAAGTGCATGTGGAGGGGCCGGGAGCCGATGGCTAACAGGGCTTTAGGGGACAGTAAAGAGATGATGGCTGCAATAATGCTCTGCAGGTTACAGCATTAACCGGAGGGGCTGCGGGGTGAGCTGGGGGGGGAGCATTGCACTTACCGGGGAGGGGAGGGGGAAAGCAATCAGGACCTTGGTAATGGGTCCGAAGATGTGGTCTCAGCAAACATCTTGAGAAAACCAATTATATTGGCAGCGGGGCCGGGAGAGACGGGTTAATTCGAAGCAGAAGGGAGTCTGGGGTGCTCACGAGCTCGGAACTTGTGGAAAAGCGGATCTGCAACTCAGTGAGTGGCTTTTTAACTCGGTTACTCAACCTGGCACCACCCTGGCTCTCTCCTGAGCGGATCCGCTGCTGTTCAGCAAAGGAAAAGCTGGCGCTGCCCTGCCTGCACCTCCAGGATCCTCCATCTCCCCATGGCACGGGGCACGGGAACACACCCCCGGTGGCACCTCCCCGGGCACAGCCGTGTGCCGGGACCGGGGACACGTTAGTGCCAAGCCCTGCGGGATGTGGGGGGAGAGCCGGAAAGGTCAGGCAAGCCGGCTGCACTCCATAAATCCTGCCGAGCGCTGGCGGAGAGGACAGCTTTGCTTCGTCTCCATTATTACTTCCTTATGCATAAATACGCGGTATCGATGGGGCCATGAATCAAACTCCCCGGCTGGGTCAGCAGGAACGGGAGCTGCCGGCAGCTCTGCCTGCTCCAGGGCTGCTCCTGCCCCGTGCCCCCTCTTTCCCGAGCCCCCCAGGGGCTAAGGGGGGTCTGGGCTCGGGGATCTTGGGAGCCCCACGCCTTGGAAATTTGGTGTAATGGATTTTTTCCCCATGCTTAGCTCAGCTCTGCAACAAGGCGAGGAGCAGAGCTCCGGACTCAGCCTTTGCCCGCTCCGAGCATCCTTGCTGCTTCCCGGGATCCTTCTCTGGAGGGCAGGGAGAGGGTGGAGGGCAGGGGGTCTCTCTGCCGGGGAGAGGGCTCTGCCGCTGCCATCTCTCAACCAGCTGCAGCAGCTCCTGCTATCTTTTAATTCACCAATATTTCTTCGAGATTGTGCTCAGTTGCTTCTCGCCCCATTATCACTCAAATGTATATTTTATGCGACTGCACCAAAGGCAGGTCGTACACGTCAGGCGCTGAGGCGGAGCGGCTTTGCCGGTGCGATGCCAGGGTGAGTGAGGGGCAGGAGGCAGCCGGGGCTGCCCCATCCCACCCCACGGATCTGCCCCTCTTGCCTGTCCTCCCTAGAGGCACCAGCCCCACAAGCTGCCACCTCCCAAGCCCTCCTCTCCCTCCTGGTGCTTTAATCCCATCCTTGCTCCTTCCTCCTCTCTCCATCCCTCATCTTCCTCATTGGAGCGGCCACAGGAGGGAAAATCCCAGGTCTTGGCACCCCGCGGGCTGTAGCCAGCCGCCTGCCTGCACTTCACCGGGGCTATCCCAGGGACGGCACCGGGGGCTGCGAAGGGAATACCGGGTACAGGAGCTGGATTTTGCCGGGTAAAGATCCTCCCCAGCAGAGCCCTTGCCCGGCATTGCCCATGCGGAAAGCACAGGCAGCCGTGGCTGCAGGTTTTAATTAAAATTAACCATTGCCCGCAGCTCCTGGACACAATTACTCAGTCACCAGGTATCAGCTCTGCTGACAGGGAGTGTAATTAAGACGTGAGCATTTCTCCTTCCCCGGCCGCCACCTCTGCCCTGGCAGGAAGCAGCCTTCCTCCTCGGGATGCTCCTGCCGTGTCCCCAGGGACCAACAGCGACAGCACCCCCTCCTTCCCAGGGCTCCTTCGCTCCCGGAAGGCTTTGGGCCGCGGTACAAATCGGTCCTCCACCCCGTGCTGGGAAGCATCGTGCAATCACAGCACTGGTGTCAGCCCAACCCTTCATTAAGTGCCATGCCCCCACTCAAGTAATTACTCCTATTTATAACCGAGCCTTCGCAGCCTGCCCTCGATAAAACCCCCGGCTGCTCCACCTCCCGCGCTCCTGTGGCTGACACAGAGCAGCAGCTATTTTTACCCCTCTCCCCGGGAGAAGCTTCACTCCCGATTCCAGCCGCGGGATTTAAAGAAGCTCTGCTGCTCCTGCCACCCCCTGCCCGGGGTCCCTGGGGGCTGGGGCAGCGACGCCGGCACCCTCCTGCCGGGATAAAGGCTCGCCGGGTCCCCCCTGGGTGGGGGGCTGAGGGTCTGAGTGTGACTTTCTGTTATCCGTCTTCAGGCAGGAGATGCTCCGTGCTGTCAGATGTGGGATCGTATTAATCCAGCATCCGGAGGCTTCCAAGGACCTCGATCTATTGAGCCAAAGGGTGGGGTGAAGCGTGTCGCAGGAGCAGCGTTGCAAACCAGCTCTTCCCAAGGACCAGGGTCTCGCGGCACGCCGGGGCCGGAGAGGAACCACTGTGGGGTGGATCTGTGTCCAAACGAGGCCCCGCTGCTGCAAACAGACCTTTTTCCCCCCCGAATATCCGCTCCCGTGGGTGCCGTCCGGGGGCTGAGCCCACCTGGGGTCAGCGGAGCCCGAGCAGCAGCAGCTCCGTGCGAAGGCGACTGGTGGCTCCCGCCACCCAGTAAAAATGGAAACCATCCTTTCCTTTCACAGCAGCTCTTTTGGATGCCACCGCTGCGTTTCTGAGCGGAAACACAGCTCTGAACTCTGCATTAACACCTATCAGTGTAATTTCCCATGGCGAGTTAAGGAAGCAAAGCAGCACTTAACGTGCTCCCACGCTCGGCCGTCCTGGGTGCCAAAGTGCTCGCGGATGGCTCAGACCTTTACAAACCCTCGAGCCCAGTGGGGAAAATGCCTTCCCGTCCCTCTCCGCATGCAGGCCAGCCCCGCGATAGGAAGGAAAATGATCCGCCTGGTGCTCCCAGCGTAAATCCAGCGAGGGAGCGTGCTTGCGGGGAGCTGAGACCAGGCACGGAGAGGACCAGCCTTTAGCATCCCACGGGGCTGAGCAGCAGGAGCTGCTTCGCTTCCGTCCGTCGGGACAGCAGGTCTGTCGCCAGCCTGGGAACTAAACCTTCCTCAACATACTTCTATAATATTTCCTTAATATAAGTATATCATCTCTGTGGGAGCTTGTTCCCGGATCCGCAGCTCTCCAGGACTGCCAGCATCCCTGTTCCCTCTCCCTGCGTGCAGGGACACCGGGAGGACGTCACCTCAACCACACGGGGTTTTTCTGTGGTTCTGAGCAGTGATGGCTGCTGCTTGTCACCCTGTGCCAGGCTTCTGCCGCCGGCTCACCCGGCGGCGGGCACGGCGGGCACCGCGGCACGACCGGCACCGCGGCACGGCCCCTGCCCTCCATCCCCGCACGCCTCCCGGCGAGGCGGCAGCGCCGTGCATTAATCATTCCCCCGGCACGTTGAGCCATCTGGATGGTATTGGCCCTTCTGCCACACCATGGAGGATTGTTAACACAAAGCATATGCTTTGTTTGAAATTAATAATAATTTTAGGCTCTCACCAGCTGCTGGTAATTGGCTCCCCTTTCGCAGAGATAACTGAGAGCAGCAGGGTGGAAATTCAGCGACTTTCTGGCTCCTTTTCTAATGAGATGAGTCCTGGGGAAAGGTGGCCGTTCTGCAGGGGACAGCGTGACACCAGCCAGGTAACCGGCTTTTAATAACCGGCTACACGCTCCCCATGCCACGGTGGTGGTGACCCACAAGGACCGGGGCTGCTTGGGGACACCGGGGTCCCCTCGGCAGGGAGCAGACCCATCCCGAGCACCCACCCGGCTGGGGAAGGGCAGGTTTTAGCGGCCTCGTTTGCTGCTTAATTGTTGCCGTCAGCAGCAGATTAGCGCAGAGGGTGTATTTTTATATTTTCTTGCTTAAGCATCAGTCTGGGCAGGTGGGTGTTGGGAGGCTGGTGGGGATATTTATATTGCAGCCCTGACAAAATCTGCATGCGGAGGAGCTCTGTAAAATATACAGAGCATTATTTTCGTTCAAACAGCGCGTGTTGAGGCGAAGGGAACATACTAAACACATCCGCTGCAGCGGAGGCATATGGGAGCTGAGGGCTTTTAAAAATCTCTGGATTCAATCTAGGCTTTTAAATGCAACCTGCCCCGTGACAGCTCTGCGGCTGCAGGGGGTGAGCGGGCAGGGACACGGCAGCAGCCAGCAGGACTCCGAAATTAAGGCTCTGGCTGCGTGTCCCCCCCCCCGCTTTGCCGTCATTAGGGTCCAGCCGATCCCTTTAATGGGATTCCCGTAATGAAAGTGTAGGAGTAGCGTACGATATCCAAAGCGCTGAAACGCTCTCCTGGGCTCGGTGCAGCGCTGTTTTAATGCAGCCTGTCGGTATTTTTGCCTTCCTCAAATATTCAGCGCTGGAAAACAACGTGAAGGGATTTTCGGGACCCTTCCCCCTGCTCCCACCGCCCTCCGCCGCCCAGCCAGACCACCGGCACTGCGGAGGTCACCATCCCGTAAGAACAGTGACCCCCCTGGACCAAAACCAGCAGCAAATTGCCTTCCCAGCTGGCACTTGCTTTTCCACCCCTGTGGCCACCAGCCCTCCTCATCTCCCCCAGGCCCAAGCGGCAAATTCGGCCGCTCTGTCGGTCCAGGCTTCGCAGACACGCTCGCCGTGGAGCATCCGCCTCTCCGATCTCACGGGGCAGCACGTTGGCCTCGGCGCATCCCGGTGGGAGAATCCAGCCCTCCTGCATCCCTCCACCCCGCAGGACGATGCTCCCCAACCCCTGCCTCCAGCCAGGCACCCCGGGGTGCCCTTCCCCAGGGCGTTTGGGTGCTGGGAGCATTGCTGATGCCGTGACGTGCCCCTTCCCACTGCCGCTACGGGGTTTCTTTTTCCCCCCACAGCAGCTGTCATTATAAATATTGCCAGATGGGTGGCAAGGAGAAGGAGGACAAGCGACTCTGCTACGGGCTGGCACCGGCCCGGGAATTTGCACCCAGCGCTCGCAGGGGGCCAGCGACGGTCCCCGGGGGGTGCGAGCTGGTCACAGTCCCTGGGGATCGATGCTGGTGGGTCTGCGGGGTGCCGAGGACATCGTCACGCAGCTGAGCCCTGGCCAGCAGAGGCCACGGGATCAATGCGGAGTGAAGGAAATACGGCTGCGGACACGCGGCTTTTACAGCTTCCTTCCCCAAGAAAGGCTGGGTTTTATGGACTTCTGGTAATTGCCAATTAATTTTGCTGAGGCCAAGGGCAGGAAGGCAGCCCAGCTCTTCAAGGCCACCCGTGCAAGGGTGGGAAAATGGGGAAAAAGTCTCTTTTTTCCCCACTTATTTCCCTGTATGGTCCTCAGCAGAGTCTGGATTGATGCAATCCCTGCAAAATCCCAGCAATGACCAGTCCCGCACTTCTCGAGCCACAGAAAAGGAAGGAAAAAGCAGGCTGCATGGAGTGGAGGAGTTGGCCGTAGCTCTGACCCGTGTCCACAGCCACCATCTCCCTGCTCCTCATCCTGCACCTTGTCATCAGCTTCGTTTATCCCTCATCCCGACGAGGCAGCCGGGAGTCCTCAGAGCTCCAGAAACAAGACAGGCGAAGAGAATCCAGACCCTCCCAATTAGGCAATTTTTCTGAATGAAGGGCCCTGCTCCGCCCTGCGCAGGGAATGTGATTGACATAAATCCCGGCGCTGATTAGGGGCTTGTCATTTAGCACCTATAATGCCTCCCTCCTAATAGTATTAGGGCCTCCTTGGCGAGACGCTAATGCAGTTTGCAGCTGCACCGTGGCGCCTGGGATTCGGCCGCCGAGCGGCGAGCGTGCTGCAAAACGAGCGCATCTCTAATCCAAGGAGACAGTAATGAAAAAAGGAGCTGCCTTGATAAGGTGCACGGAGCAAAAAAAGGGGGAGGAAAAATGGTCCCGCTACGCCCGGCCCTAGGAGCATCGTCTCCCGGCCACGGGCAGCATCCCCACCCCGGCTGCTCGGCGCGCTCGCTCCCTCCTCATTTCCCTGCCCTCTCCATCCCGGAGATGCCCATATCATTCTTTCCTCGCTCGGTCCCTCCAAGCTTTGCCAGCCCAGCCTTCCCATGGGATCCTCCCTGCTTTCTCCGCATGGCCTGCATCCCTGCTCCGTGCCCCTCGCCCCGGGATGCAGCTCTGCCTCCGCTCCCGGAGGGGAGCATGGGAGAGGGGCAGGAGCTGGAGGTAGCGACCCTGAAAGCTCTGAACAAATCTCTGTTTTGGTTAGCCGTGCTCCTAAATGATTTATAATCAGCATAATACAATAATGACAATAACTCCCTAATCAGATTAAAGCGCTCTCCATTTGTCTGGGGCTTTGCGCTGTAATCTCTTCCTCCCCTCTCTGCCATCGATTTTGTTTTCTCAGCCCAGCCCCTCGCTGAGCCACACCGAGGACTTTTCCAGCCTTTGCATCCTCCTTACCTGGAGCTGATATTCCAGGGCAGGTCCCCTTTTCCACCCTAAACCCCATCCGTGCAGACAGGGGAAGCCGGGAGCCGTTTACTCCCGGCATTTTGCCCGGCCGGTGCTGCTGCCGCTGCGAAATTTGATTAGTGCCATTCGCAGCGACTCCCTCGTTAGCCTGACTGGCACAGTACAAATCTCGTTAGACCCTCAGGAACTTTAAGTGAAGTCCAGAAGGTGTTTCCATGTCTTTGGTTAATGAAGAAAAATAGTGGTTGAGGTGGCTGGAAGGAGCGGGGATTGCAGCGGGGAGCCGGGCTGGAGGACGGTGAGGGGAGAGGACTGTGTTAACACTGATTAATAATAAATAACCACCATAATGAGCACTAATTAATAATAGCGCACACTTAAAGCAATTGATTCCCGGTGAATGGCATTGTGCCGTCAGGATTCCCCATCACTCCAGCTAACCAAGTCGGCAGCGCTGCTGGGTGCTCCTGGCTGTGCTGGGGTTGCCTGTGGTCCAGAGACGGGAATCAGCCTGGTCATGGATAGGGATCATCCCTCCCTTCCGTAGGCACAGACCCGGGAAAGGATGGGGACCTGCAGGCTAAGGAGCATCTCCCACCCCTCAATGCACCCTGCTGCCTCCTCAATGTCCCAGGGCACCGCAAGATCCGCCTTGCTCCGCGCTCTTCCTCAGTCCAATGTTCACTCACTGGAAAAACCTGCTAGAGATTCTTTTTTCTTTTCTTATTTTTGACCATTTTTGAGGTGTTTCTGCTCAGGGAACATCCCGGTGCCCTGTGTGATCCCAGCCAGGGCTGGGGGGAGCTCCCTGCGGGGAGCAGGGCTGCTGGGGACCGGTTTGTGTCCCAGCCCCTTCAGTCCAGCGTGTGAGAGATAGATTGATACAGATCTTTAATCAGTGTAATATATAAAGCACTTAATTTGCCTTATTAAAAGTCTGCACTTTGGATTTTCAGGATCCAGGAAATTAACTCAAGCACCTAAGCATTTATTTGATTGAAAGAGATTATAAATAATTCATGCCTTTTCTTCACCTTCGGTGGCAGAACCTGCCGAGGTGACGGGGGACCAGCAGCGGCTCCCGAGGTGCCTCCGTCACGGTGGTGGAGCCGGAGTGCGCCAGAGGTGGCCTGTCCGTGGTGACGGACACCGCCGGAGCCCGGGGCAGCCCTGGGAGACCCTCGTGTGCTGGGTGACCATCAGCTGATGGGGGGGTTGTGGCCAGTGCATCTCCCCGTGCCCGGCGAGGGGCTGGATGTCCCCCAAGCAAGGGCTGTGTAAGGCTGGAGGTGACCGGGAGGAGGAAGAGGAGGAGGAGGAGGAGCAGGCTGACCCAGAGCAAGGCTGTGTCAGGCCGCGTACAGGTCTCACCGTACCGGGAGGAGCGGAGCCAGCCACTAAAATCACCATGACAATAAAGCTGAGTATTTCATCTATAATTCAGAGGAGCTGGAAAGTGGTTTTATAAAAAA
>VZSF01003313.1:2858-48513 GCA_013398295.1 Chionis minor | reverse complement strand
AAAAAAAAAAAAAAAAAAAAAAACAAAAAAAAACGGACTCTCCTTTTCAGCTCCAGGGACTCCACCGGCAGCAGCTTATTCCTGGTGTCCCAGCCGACGTCTGGAGTGTCCTTTGGTGGTCCCTTAGGTAGCATGAGGTGTCCAATACGTAGCTCCAGGCAGCAGACACCTCTCCTTCTCCTTCAGAGGATGGTGTTTTGAAGCAGCCCGGATGGGAAAGGAGAACGTGGTGGCTTCGTTGGGGACCAAGAGACAGGCTCCGGATGAAATCCTGGTCTTTTTGAAGCCTGTGGGAGATTTCCTCAATGAATTCAGTGAGCTGGAGCTACTCTGTGTTTTAATTTTACTCACCCGCAGATCTCCAAACTTCCGTGTCACAAAGGGGGACGGCAAAGCTGAGTTTGGCGTGAGCTGGGTGCCTGCTACCACAGTCAAAAGACAGGCAGAGAGGAGTGGAGTGGCCGGGTCGGGGCTGTGAGCCTGCTCTCGGATGGTCGGTCTCCTCTCCCCACTTTAGCGACCAAGCTGTGTTCCCTCGGGTAGCCAACGCTAATACAATTAAGAAGGATTTGTTCATTTTAATCATTTAAGAGAACACTGAACGCTCTGTAGCTCAAGAACTGTATTACTGTTAATAACGTCTTGTTGCCCTTGGTTTTGGGGCAGCGCAGTTGTGTTTTATGAGTCTGTAGGGCTCAGGCCTACTAAAGCAAAGTTCAAGAAGTTGCATTTCTACTACTAAAAACTGCCAGCAAAAATGTAATTTTTTTTTTTAGTCTTCCTGCTTCTAAGCGGTGGTTTCAAGAAAGCGCTTGTGAAGAGTTTGTGATATTTTTCCGGTGATACAGTTGCGTGGCTTAGATGCAAGAATCTAGGGGGTTTTTTTTGTAAGAGTAACCAGCGTTATTTGTGTCTGAGGTCACTCTCATTTTTCTCAGCATAATTAATGCTGGTGCATCTCTGGCCTTTTGTGCTCTTTGCATATCTCCGGCTTTGATTTGCAAGAAGGGTTTTGTTATTTCTTTGCTCATCTGACTTTGGCACAGCTGGCTTTTTCTCAGTAGCAGGTTTGCAGTCTTGGAGAGGACCACCTGAAAAATTGTTTAGCTTTCCAGTAAAGCCTGGTTGGTGGAACCTCTGGAAATGTAGGAGTCAAACCAACCGAGGTGTTAAGGTGATAACAACTGCTCCCAGCCTTCCTATCTCCGATAGCCTGAAGTCAGAGCCCACTGATTGGGCAATTAGTGGGGGTGTAGGTCCTTTCTGGCTTGCTTTGGGTCCTCCCTGTTTTGGATTGTGCAAGGAATATTGAACTTAAAGCTTCTTAGAGGGAAGAGGTTTAATTAAATGGATCTGTAAGGATCTGTCACTCATTGAGTTGATGGTGTGGCCTCCTGCATGCAGTTGGTAATGACGGCGGTGTTCTCATTGGTTGTTTTTGGTATGTGTCACTTCTAACCAATGAATAAAAGGTACTGTTGGAGAATAGTTGCTGACCCGCCCAGAAAACACTTCAGCAGAAGCTTGACATTTTTGCTTTTGTTTCTCGTTAAGGGCAAAATGTGAAGTTTATTCAGGGTCCCTGCTAACTCCGGTAATGGTTTGCCAGTGGGAAGCTCGTTGCCTTGGTGTGGTCAGGATAAAACACCAGCTTTACGCTCTGGTGCTTGACATCTTACTGGTGGCATACTTTGACTCTTGGGTGATGCAAGAGCTCTATGATAAATGTGCTTTGATAGCCTGATCCTTCTCTTCCTTCTCCCCTTGCTTGTTGTCCCGCTCTGGAAATCAGAAGTAATTCTCCAGGCTGAAAAATGTGCTGTACTTCCAAAAAATAACATGCCACAGCTGAGTGCTGTGAACAAGAAGTATTTTTTAGCAGCTCTTTGACAATTTAAACTGTTCTGGGGTGTGATCGGCTGGTGATTGCACTGTGTAATGTGTTCTCCTGTTGTTTGTAGCTGCTGTGGGCTGTGGCTCCGGTGATTTTGCCGGTGGGCACGGGGCAGAGGAGAGCCCGGTGCCAGGCTGGGTATCGCGCTGCAGTACCTGGAGCAGGAGAGCTGGTTAAATATTATGTTGTCTGCTTGCGGGGCTGTCTGCTTTACCAGGACTTACCTGGTACGAGCCTTGTGTATAAATCAACCCTCAGCTTGAGAGGAAAAAAAAAAGTTATATTTTGGCACAACAAGAGAAAAACACATTTAATCTGTTAACAGACTGCCTTTTCCCACGTTTGAGATCATTCAAACGGCGTATAGTGTAAGAGCACTTCTTTCTGCTTGCAGCATTTTGGTAGTTTAAAGTGTAGTTGTGGATTTCTAGCTGAACTTTTAAAATTAAAGTTTACAGTTCTCCTTTTAATATACTGTTCAGTATTCTTGTGTAATTTATTAATAACAGAAGAACAAGAAAATCGAACAGGAAGGTATTTACAAGAATCAGATGGGCAAATTGTGTCCTTACTTGCCTGTTTCAGCTGACTGCTTTGCTAGCTTGTATAGTATCTTAATTTGATTTCTTGTAATGGGGAACTTCTGGTTACTGCATGAATTCTGTAAGAGGAGATTTTTGTTTTATTTTTTTTTTCCAAATGGGAAAGCTTTGAAGATTTCTCTCCAACTTCGACACATTAGAAGTATGTTGTGTATGTATTGGTATGGCCAGGCGGCAGGAAGTGAAGGTAGGGTTGGTAGATTTGCTTTTTTTTCTCCTTTTTATTTAATTTGTATTGTTTTTATTCTGTGCCTGATTGGCACCTATACTCGTCTCAGATTGTATTGACTGATCAGCACCATCACTGTTGCTGCTTTTCTTATGCTTGTGGCACACAAGTGCGAGGTGACTTGGGGTTTTGACACCCTTGGGCAGTCATAGAGGCATCTGAAGCGCCTGGACTGTGTTGTGCTAACAATTCCCTTTTGCCCTTCCAACTGTAGGATTTAAAATAACATCATTTTAGGGATGTTAAAATGGTGTATAAGGCACAAAGGTTGTGAAGCAACGTGGATATGTCTGTTTATAGCTGAAATAGGCTCTGGCCTTGTAACGCAGCGATGGAGAACAGGCTTCAACCTGCTCTGGTCCGGGTTTGTCACTCTGGAGTCACGTCTCTTGAGATGGGAGAATCTGTCAGGAGGGAGGGGGCGATCCTCAGCTATTTTAATTTGAACTGAATCCGATGGGGCTGAGGAGTCAGGGCCACAAAAGCAGGCAATCTGGAAATCTGAACTTTTTAACACCTTTTGGCCTTTGTGGTCTCAGCAGTGAGGAGTCCTGCTATTGCAAGGAGAGGGTCAGAATTCCCATCCCAGCTGACGCACTGTTTTCTGCAGCTCATATAAGCCTCCCTGCTCCACGCCATCTACCTAATGTCCAACAAGTCCGATCACCACTTCGGTAAGATCAACAGAAAGTTTCTTCTTAGTTGAGAAATGCATCATTCAGTCCCCTTCTAGCGGGACTACCAGCAGATTGTGTGTTTTCTGGTGTTGTAAGATCAGTTTATGAAAGAAGTAGCGTCCATTTTTCTGCTAAATACCTCCACTTCAGGATCATCTTTAAGTCCTTTCCGTTCTTTTTGCCTGTTGCCAGTCAAATGAGCTCTGTGTCTATATACCCTGTGGACTCACAACTCTAGATCTGCAAAGGATTTATGTCTGTCCTGCAGTGGCACTTTCTGTAATGTATGGTTCTCAAATGCACCTTTTATGTGGCTTATTCCACAGCCTGTCATTCTGACTTAATTATTCTCTGTTTACTATATTCCCGTTGGATGGGGCAGGGGGGTTATCGCTGTATCATCGAAGTCTTTTGGTTGAATTCCTGTTTGAAAGCGCTGCACCCTTGTATCACCAGTTCAGAGTGTTTGTGAACACAGTGATTACAGGAGTTATAGTCCAAGGACACTGTACTGGAAAATGCTAATTCTGTTGTTTCTCTTCTAGCACTTGATAATGTCTGTAGCCAACACTAATTTAACCAGTAAGTTGAAGGCGATTTGCAGTGCTTGGATTATTTTGCTCTTTCTGGATGGTGAGTTTGAGCAGTCCTGTAGTAGCTTTAGTATTTTATATGATCAGAGGTGCCTCCAGAGTTTTCAGGGTATTGGGAGGCTTCCGTTTTCTTCTGAGCCATCATCTCCAAGCAGTTTTGTGCCCCAAACCAATTCACATGCTGTACACCAACTGCAGACCTGTCAGTGTGTGGGGCTTGGTTTTGAGTTGCGTTAGGGTGTTTCGGTAGTTGATTCCCATTTGGGTAAAACGCTTACAGCTCACAGTGCCTCTGTGTGGTATTGATTCTTGCACCTGAAGGTGGCTTGTTCTGCAAAGCTAGCGCCCTGAAAGTTGGCTGTAAGCTCTATTAGAGAAGAGACCCAGAAATTTGAAAGCCAGCTTGCTTCGCTGCAGCTGGCATGCCGAGTAGTGGAGTTGCCTTAGTTTTTCTCCCTGGGCTCTGGTACCTTCCATGAGGCTCCTTACCTTCTGTTCCGTGTCCTGAATGTGGTGGGATGAGGCAATGCTGAAGACTTCTTTTTTTCCTCCTCTTTAACCAAATGCAAAGCGAGCAGGGGCATCTGTGACCTCAAAGGCAACTTTCAGTTCGTTCAGATAATTTTGTACGTGAGCTGTTCCTCGAGTTCAAAGAAAAAAACATTACTTGCTTAAAACTAGCAGAAGAATAGAAGGTGTGTTCCTGGTTTTTGTGCGGTGCTCCGAAGTGGTGCCCCGCAGGGGTTATCCTGCTATCTAAACACATGGAAAATAATCCCCCACAGCGCTAAGAGTGCCCTTCAGAGAAGAGCCTTGTTCCGTAGCTCCGGCTCCTGCTCGCATCATGCGGTGGCAGTGCCTTCAGTCCGTCCGCACCTTACAGACCTGCATAGGCAAAGAACTGTGGTGCCTGTTGCCTGATTTTCTACTTTTGAGCCACAAAACGCAGGCTGTCTCCTTCCAGAATGACTATCCAAGTGTCTTTCGGCCTAAATACCCAAAGTCCGATTCTGCCTGTTGTCTAGAGCTGTATTCACGCCTAGAGGTATCCGGGTTGTACTGTTAATTCTAATAATATGGAAAACATTTCTGTCCACAGCGGGAATTGCAGTGAGCTTGGTACATACTCAGACTGCGTGCTGACATTACTGAAACGGGCAATGCTCGTTTGCATGGCAGGACTCCTTTCTCTTTATAATATCAAAAGGTAGCAGAGATTTTGAGAGGTTTGCCTCATCCAAATGATCGTAGATTTCCCAACTCTGTGCGTCCAGCACTGCGCTGGTCCTGTGCGTGTGCGTTGTGCTCGCAGTTTCCTAATTTCCTGGTTGCTGCTGGTTAGGAAATGGCCAACCTTTGCCAGCTGAAAAGCCCTCAGATGCACAAGGAACAGGGAGTTCTGAAGCAGAGAGGTTAGAAGGGTGCGATTGCTGGAGCAGTATATTAGCTGTGGCATATAAATAAAAAGGTAAAGAGAAACAGGAGTGACTCATTCTGCCATTGTTGTAGCAAAGGTGTTGGTGCTGCTCCAGCCTCTCCTTTTTTATTCTCCAAAGTGGAGGAGCTGCAGTTACCAGGTTGATTGTGCTGCTGTCCTTGCTTAGGGCCCTGCTGAGTCCTCCCACCGGGGGAGAGGCCTTTCTTGGGGTAGAATTCAGTAATTCAACCATTCCTAGGTATTACATCGCCAGGGATCTCTCATTACTACTTGAACAGCGTCAGCGGGGATTGAACTGGGGAATGGTTGCCTTAAGCTTAGTAGTAATCTGTCATGGTATAGAGGCAGTTTCTTCAGAGCATGGTGTGATTTATTGTTCCAGAAACTAGCTTGTGTTGTTTTTTTTTAAATAAGACAAGTGGATTTTTTTTTCTACTTCGCCTTTCCTCAAGTATGGCTGGCAGACTTCCCGTGCAGAAACAGTTGCCATAGTTTATAGCCATGTGCATCTTCCCAGCCTGCCCACTTTTTCCGCCGTTGATGGACTAATCCCTGTCGACGCCAGGAGCTGGGTGCCGTGGGCCATCGTATCTCTGCTGTTGTTTTACTTTTCCCTTTTGTTCTGTAACGAACCTCCTCTTCTAATTGAACTATGCGTTCAGGTGAGTAACGCTGCACAATTCATGTGGTGTTCAGAGAGGATAATAGATACGTGGCCATTTTTCCATAGGAGTCAGAGCTTCCAATTAGCAGTTTGAGTCGTGTGTTGTATCAGACTCGGCGCTGCATGAAAGAAGCGCAAACCCAGGACGTGGTCAAGGTGAAATAAACACTTCCAGCTGGCCGGCACTGGAAGCAGGGATGATTCCCGTTTTCCCTGCATATGTTTCGTTCTTTAAAAAAAAAATAAATAAAAAATCTGATGCGTTGTCACACCTCTCTTTAATTTATTTCGTGGCTGTTGGTATATGCACACAGCTTCTGCTGGCATCTGGAAGTCCTGGTGATGCAGAAAGGTAGAGGTTTCTTTTGGATGATTTAGCTCTGGATCTGTTCTCAGTGCCACATGCCTCCAAGGTGTAATTAGCTTCAGCACCGTTCACGTCACACGTGCCCTGTGTTAGAAACCCAAACCTTACCTTGCCTTTTCTCCCGTTTCTTAGCAGAGCGCTGAGCAAATGGCTGGCCTTATAGAGCTAAGCCTTGATAAAATTATGCACAGGTATTTATTTGCACCCAACTAGAATATTGAAGACTTTCTCAATGGCTTCACCACCCACTAAGGGTATCGTGTTTTTCCTCTTTAAGCTCTTTGGGATGGAAGCTGCCCTGTGTAACAGTCGAGGTTCTGTGTTGTCAGTACTAAGTCACGGGAAGTGTTAGTGTTAATTTGAAGTGTTTCTGGGGAGTGGTGTGTGGAGCCGCTCGAAAGCTTTGCGCAGTAATCCTGAAGGCAGCCCTGTTGTGTCTGAGCTTGAAGACCATTCATCTCGGAGAAAGAAATGAGAGCTCTTTATTGATTCCCCGAGAGATGCAGGGAGATGCCTGAAAATGCTCCTGCAATAAATAATTTTGAGGTGTGCTGGAAGGGTGCAGGTAGGTTTGCTTTCTCTGTTATTAGTAGGGTAAATGGAAATGGGCAATTTGTTGATCAGATTCTCTTAACAAGTGAGGGCGATGAGCCACGAGACCTCAATTTTTACAGCTATGAGTACTTACGGAATGCATCATCCTGGTCCTTGGCAGTTAATAGTTGCATTGCTCAGCTTAAAAGCTTTTTTATTTTCGGTTGAAATACCTGGCGTTCCTCAGGTGACCGGAGCCGTTCTCTGAGCCTCCATCGCTTTGCCTGCTGCGGTGCCTCTTCGTCGCGCAGTTGTGTTTGTGTTTCGGAGCCGCGACCACGTGCTGCATCATCTTCCTCCCTGTTTTGCTGTGAAGTCGGCGAGCCATCGAGGCAAGCTAGCTGATGTCTGCAGCTTTGAGGAGCAGAAGCTGACACACGTTCTGATGCCCGGTGCCGCCGTAGGACTCGAGGCAAAGCTTCGGGTGCCGCGTTGAGGAGCGCACGCGCTGCAGCTTGCGGTTCTTGCTCTAACGCCACGTGTGCTGGGGGTGTGCGTGTTTACGGACAAATACAGAAATCGATATTCCTGACACGTAAAATGTTTGAGGGAAAGGAAAAATAGACGATGGTCTCTTTCCTGCCTCCGAGATGTCACGTCCTGGAGGCGCGCAGGTAATTCTTCTTCCGGAGCCTGTTGCCTGCTGCTAGGGAGCGAGGACATAAACATCTCCTTGCCTGCCCTGCAGTTGCCCGGCGCTTGCGAAGTCTGACTTTGATTATAACATACGGGGGAATCAGTTGGGGGATATTAAAATGGATGAATGTGCTCGGGACGAAAATAACTGTATTAAACATGTTGCAGGATCTCTGGCTAAGGGAGTCAGTCACCATAAGGCAGGAGGAAGGAATGTCTTGGAAACAATGTGTGCCTGGAGGATTTACAGCAATGCACGTCCTTCAGGATAAGAACCACCAGGCAGCAGAAAAGTTGGGATTGATCTCGTTAAGCCAAATACTCCATTTTAGGTGTCTGAATCTGTGGGGTTATTGCTTGCCCGCTCCCCCCGAGCCGTCGGGGCTGGCTGTGTAGGCTCCTGCTTACTTTCTGGCTCTGCCATCTTGAGTACGCTGAGCACAGCGTGCGTTTCCTCAATTTTCTGAAATGGGAACTGTCAGCGTGGCAAAGTCAAACTCTATTGAACTAAACCTGCCTAGAGCTTATTGCAGCCCTTGGATGTAAAGAGCGTTGCTTAAGCAACCGTGTAATATAGGATCAATTCCACAGCCATCCCCCGGGGACTCCTTTTAGGTAGCTGTTACTTTCCTTGTAGTATTTATCATTTTAAAGATGATCACACATTGTTTATCTTCACCATGGGGAAAACACTGAACAGTGGCGAGTTTTATTTGTAGCTTGTAGTAGAAATGAGATTGATAGGTTGGGGTTTCTTTCCACTTTTTGAGCTTCACAGCTGCTCTCAGCGGACGAAGATCTGAGGCCGGGATCATACAAAGGGGGTGCCATACTTGGAGAAAAACTCATTTTTTCCTCAGTGTTCGATGTTAGTAAAGAAATAAGCAATAACATGATGCAAAGTTCATGTGAGTGAGCCTGATGGATTGGCAATTCCTGCTCGGGGCTGTGCAGCCCGTGGCGGAGAGCGCTTCACTCCGTGCAGGGCTCCGGTGAAAAGGAGCCCCCCACCTCTGCAGGACATTGGGCTGCAGCAAAACCTCCCTCCCGGCTTGGTGCTGTTGGGGGAAAGGGGAGTGGAAGTTTTGCAAATCATTTGTCAAGTTTGCTGGTTTTTGATAAATATACTTTCCCTTGTTGAAAAACACTCATGCCGCGTACAAAACAGTGGTGTTTTGTCAATGGTAGGGTGAGTTGTATTGTCCTCCCCACTTTGCAGTGTGGGGCTGAACTTCACTTTGGGGAACTGGATCAAAAATATGAGACTGGTTTGGGGGTTTGATTTTTTTTTCCCTAGGGACGCAAACGTACTCAACTTCTGTTTGGAAAAAAAAAAAAAAAGAAAATAGTCTAAGGCTTGTAGATGGTGACATAAGGAGACGTCACGCCTGGAAGCTGGATTTAGAAGAACACTGGGATAGGATGCAGATTTCCATTCACAGGCGTTAATTGCCACACTTTATTGGAGAGAAGAGCGTGGGCATTGTTTGCATCTTGGCTTGGGAGGGGGGAAAAAATGTGTGTGCACATAGGAGGGAAAGTGAAGCGATCGTCATCTGTGCGGAGTTGGAAGGCGAGAGGTGCTTGTGTGAAAAATTCAGTGGCAGTTTAGGTTTTTCAGTATGCGATTAAGACACTCCTAGCTGGGAGATGCCTGGTGTTTTGGGTTGTCTTTTAGCCTTTCTAGTGCGATGTGTGAGAGAAATTGGACCATGTGGGTTGGGTTTTTTTTTTTGCTACTGCATAAAGTACTAGTAGATGTTAATAGAATGTGGTACTAGCAACTGTAGGAAAAATCCTGGGATTTCAGTGCCATCGTGTGAGGAGCAGATAAGAGCGATTCGGAAGGCTGGGAGGTGGCGAGGGAGGAGGTGTTTGACGCTTGGGACAGTCTGCCGTGACTCAGCAGTTCTCCTAAAATTCCATCCCGACTGCTGGCCCACGGCTGCAGAGTCCTTGTCGTACCCCAAGCCCTCATCGACGCCTCCTTGCCTTCCCTAGGTGCAAAGGACTGGTTTTGGGGTTTTTTTTCTTTTTACACAGAGTTTTTGGAGCTGTTTTTTCTCAGAGGAGCAAGGAACACAAGTTTTGGTTAGTTGTAATTGTGCTTCTCGTGCTATTTTCCTTCTCAGCTCAGCGGCCACATGCTTTTCCATCCTGCAATGCAGCGGTAGCGGGGTGGCGGAGTGTCTCCCTGTTTCAAATACTCTGCTGTCTCATGCTTTGGTCCTTATCTAGACTATGCAGAGCTCTCGCCCTGCATAATCATTATTCTATGTGGTATTTTTTTTATCTTGGCTGAAAGAGCAGGTATTGCCCGGTCTCTGTAGTGAAATAATCCCCGCTGAATTGCAGCCCCTAACGCCGGGATGTCTGTGACTTTTGAAGCTGGGTGCCGGCGTAAGGTTAGCCTGATTTCTGCCCCGTCAGCAGAGCGGAGGGGAACTCCGCTGCCCTCGTCGTGGCAATATTAAAACGTGCTGAAAACTTAATGTTGCAGACCCGGAATGCAGTATCAGGGCTGCTCAACTGCTCTGCTTGTCTGCGTGACAGATAATCGAGTAAGGGCACAAGAGGAGAAAAGAAATTTATTGGTGAGACAACCCTAAAAACTACACATAAAGGTTTCTCGTCAGAGAAATTTGGTCGAATTACAGCTTGTCGTGGATGGGTTTTTTTGGATATTTGAGCACAGTAAAAAATGAAATGACCGTTCACAAACTTGAAATGATGCATGAAAATTCCCAGGTTTGGACATCAGCTTCCCCCTGAGCTGCCCTCGTGGGCTTTGGTACTTCTTCTGCCCTAAAACACTCTGCATCCCCCAGCCCCCTCTGCAGCTGCATATCTGGGGGTACCACGAGGAAAAAGTATTGAGTGAACTTCAACTTGAGGATTTCCTGGCCAGGGACACTTGGGACAGCTGCCACTGTGCAATAAGACATGATATTAAAAATATGTTTAAAACGGTTTGGGGATGATCAGTTTAATCTAATGTGAATAGAGAGCACTTTTATTCCCCACTGGGCTTCTGGATTCATACTCCGGGATAATTTAGACTTTTCCGTGTGTACAAATATATTTTTTTTCCCACAGTAAAACTGTGCTCTAATGACCCTAGTGTCATTAAGGGGACATTTAACAGTGCCCTCGTGTGCCGTGTCTCCTGGGCAGCAGAGGGGCTGTTTGGTTGGTGCGGTTGGTTTTTTGGAGTTGTTTTGTTTGGGTCCCGGAGGCTGTGTGTTTCCTCTGGCTCCGAGGGAGTTAACTAACTGTAATCTGCAAGAAGGCTGGCACGGATCACGCACTGTGCACAAACAAGGATGTTTTGTCATGGCGAGCGTCGCACAAAAGGAGCCATGGTTATTGCCACCGAGTCCCAAACAGTCACAGGGAATTAGCGTTTCTCAGAGGCGTGAAGAAAAGTCGACTGTAGGGAAACCCCGTTGCTGAACTTCTTGAGGAATTAATGCAGGGTGGTGTAACGCTCTTTTAAAATAGATAGTTTTTTCCAAAATTGTAAACTTTACTGTTCAGATCAGTGATCATCGGTCTGGTGTGGGACCATGAGTCCAGAGGAGGCCCCGGAGATGCTGGGATGGCTGGAGCCCCTCTGCTGGGAGGACAGGCTGGGAGAGCTGGGGGGGTTCAGCCTGGAGAAGAGAAGGCTCCGGGGAGACCTTCCAGCCCCTGCCAGTGTCTGAAAGGGGCTCCAGGAAAGCTGGGGAGGGACTCTGGATCAGGGAGTGGAGCCACAGGATGAGGCGGAATGGTTTTAAACTGGAAGAGGGAAGATTTAGATGAGATCTCAGGGAGAAATTCTTTGCTGTGAGGGAGGTGAGCCCCTGGCCGGGGTTGCCCAGAGAAGCTGTGGCTGCCCCATCCCTGGAGGTTCAAGGCCAGGTTGGACGGGGCTTGGAGCACCCTTGTGTGGTGGGAGGTGTCCCTGCCCAGGGCAGAGGGTGGAAAGAGATGATCTTTAATGTCCCTTCCAGCCCAAACCATTCTATGGGCTGCAATTCATCACTGTCCCAGCAGGGTGGTGGAGCTGGGCTGAGCTGCTTCCCAAGGATTCAGTCAATCATACACACGATCACAGAATGTTAAGGGTTGGCAGGGACCTCTAGAGATCATCTGGTCCAACCCCCCTGCCAGAGCAGGTCCACCTACAGCAGGTGGACGGATGGGTCGTGGTAGCTTTTCAAATTGACAAATGGGCACAAAAATTTTGGAGGAAATGGTGTTTTGTCCTTGGGCTGAGGATGATACACGTAACCAGGCACCTTCCTGCATGTGGACTTTGCCAACTCATTTTAAATAACTGAAAGTAGATTTGTACTGAGAAACAGCAGGTGCTGACAAATGCTTAACCGAGTTAATATGGTTTATAATAGTTTATGATTAATAATGGTTTATATTCAGCCTAGGTTTTTGAGGATTTTTTTGCGTAGGGCTTAAGTCTTTGGGTTTGGGCTTTCTCAGAAACAAAGCTGTACGTTGAACTGCCGGCTGGCACTGAGCGAAGTTCTCTAATTTCTCTAATGTAGTGAGGCTGTCAGGGCAACGTTCTTCCATTAGGTGGTTGTTTTAAATCAGAGCTCTGGAATAGGGTACAAGGTAAGAGAATTTTTGGAGAGGGTGCCTCTCTGTCTTATAACACTATCTTATCCGATGCTCATCTTGGCAACAGAGCACCAAAAACTTCTGTGTGCTTTTGGCATGGAATTGTGTGTAAGAAGGCGTTCGGCTGGGTGCTGATGTGGTGCGTGAGTCCATCGGCTGACCCCCCAGCTTTTGCATAACAATCTCTTTCTCCAAAAATAAATTAGGCAACTGATGCTGTCCTTTCTGCAAACGCAGAAGTCAAAGCACTAAAGTTATGGTATGCTTGTAATGATTTACTCCTGGAAACCTAGAATGTAGCCCCAAAGCAGCTGAAAATACCTGCTTATTAATCTAGCAGTAAGAACCTGAGGGAATATTTATATCCATCTGTGAAGCCACTTTTTAACTAGGACACCTAAGATTTCACTGGGGGAAACCATCTGCCTAGATCACAGTTTATGGCAAATATTTTCCAGTTGTTTGAGCACACAGAATCTGCCTGCTAGTTTTATTTCCTTTCAAACGCGTTCACGGAGACGCTGCTCAAAGGCATCCATCCCATTCTTCATTCGCTCTGTTCTGCTTTAGGTATTTTTGGCATGTGCAGCACAGAAGATTTAATGTGAGATCCTTCCAGCATCCTGGGATGCTGAAGTCTGTTACGGTGCAACGCAAAGGGAATATAAACCAAGTTTGTGAGGGATTTGACACTGTATAACATAAAAACTAGATGTGAGAATGGTTTTTTTGCTATTTAAAATGAGCAGGTGAGGATCGTCACCCTTAACAGCGCAAGCTGTAAGAGTTTTTCCAGACCTCATGGGCTGCACGGTGCGGTGCGTTCAGGCCGGGTGAGCTCGCACCCAGGTTCCGGTTAAAAAAAGGGGAAAGTGGAGAGGCAGCGTAGGACTTTGTCAGGCGTAAGAGAGAGCTGTGAAATTTCTGTGCGGGTAGTTTAGTAGGTTAAATGCGTTTAGTTGGAGGCAGAACGTCCTGTGAGTTGAGTGTTTTCCTTCCTTTGTGCAAAATGTAAAGTTACATGCGTGTTTATGTATATGTACGCGTAACCTGGGTTAAACTGCTGCCTAACTAAACTGTAAAATCTCTTTGTTTCTAATTGCTTTGTTTTCCTGTGTTGCAGAGCCTAGCCCAGCTAGAGAACCTGTGCAAGCAGCTGTATGAGACCACAGACACTGCGACACGGCTCCAGGCAGAGAAAGCCTTGGTTGAGTTCACCAACAGTCCAGACTGCCTGAGCAAGTGCCAGCTTCTTCTAGAAAGAGGGAGTGTATGTAAAACAATCTAATCGTCCAAAATGGATCTTGGTATTTTGGGCATTGATAAAGGGAAATAGCCTCAAGGTCTGGTATGCAGTGTTGACATTGCGTAGCCAGTACGCTCTCATGTATCTCGATTTGTGGGCGGCCGGTGCCAAAAAAAGCATTGGCTCCGATGGTTTCGTTACGCTGCCGCAGTGGGTACTACGAATGCTTGTCAATGCTGATGTCTTGTGGGCCTCGCTGCGTTCTTCGCAGGCTACCACCCAGACATGTCGGGCTTTAAGTTGAAAACATGATTATGGTGGTGGTATTTCATGGGCAGTGGGAACGCCGGCCTTCTCTATAGGCATCGGGGAGAAAAAGTGCGCCCAGGGGTTCGAACCAGCAGTGTTTCTTCTGGAATGTTTCCTTGGAAAGTTGCCCCTGCTATAGTGTTGTCTTAATAATCCAGCAGTTTGAAATAGGGGAAAATTAGATCATGCGCTTTAGAATTAGTGTTACAGAGAGGATGTAAAATATGCCAGCGGTAAATCCTGCCTGACTTTTTTAGCTTATTTCTTTTTAAGTGGCCATTTGGTTTTTACTTTATATCAGCACAAATGATGTTTAAAATGGCTCTGCCACATGATCTTGCTAGGTTTGACTTTCAGCAGAACATGCATCCAGCTTTCATATCTATCAGATTGGAGCCCTTGTTCACAAAAATAGGAAACATTGAAAAGCCTGTTTTAAAGAGTGAGTCCTCCAGGAGGAGGAGGAGGTGGTGAAGGGAGGCAGAAAAGAGTGACACTTAACAGGCTTAGCAAACTTACACAAAACAAATTACTTAACTTTTTATTAAATTTGAAGTCCAGTGAATTCAAAACAAGCTGTTTTGAAGCTCTTCAGATGGGAACTAGTAACTGGTTTACCTGAGGACAAATAATTACTTTTTTTTAAAGGAAAATTCCTAATGCCCATTTTCATTCCCTGCATGTGATCCGTTGCTTCTCTGACCCTTGGCAGAAGGTTGTAGGGTTTTTTTGGTCAGTCTGAAATCTGACTCGCTTTATACCTGACTGTCCTTGGGAATGTTGGCATAAATGGTTTTCCTGCATCTTGGATACTAAGCTTTCCACAGTACTATATATTACAGAAATTAGCATGCAAAGTGCTTGTCATTTCCCGG
Source organism: Chionis minor (assembly GCA_013398295.1). Taxonomy (NCBI): domain Eukaryota; kingdom Metazoa; phylum Chordata; class Aves; order Charadriiformes; family Chionidae; genus Chionis; species Chionis minor. The sequence goes on along the minus strand of VZSF01003313.1, from coordinate 33,766 downwards.
GCTGTAATTTATGGAACTGGGTGCAGCCATGGGTTTTAGGTGGTTGGATGCCATAATTTGTGTCCCTGAATTAGATTACAGTCCAGTGATCTGTGTGCTGTTCTGTAAGAAATAAATTTTAAGCTGTATTTAGTAATAAAGTGGAAGTTGTAAGTGCTTCTTAATGTGTAGTAACATACTCCTATGGCTCAGAGGGCTAATTGTCTTTTTCAGGCATGGTGTTTAAGGTAACTTCGTGCAGTTTGACTGTGCAGTTTTACTCTGCCTTCAGTGGTGGTTCCATTGTCTTCCACTCTTTAAAAGCTTTTCCTTTTCTTCTTAAACGCTTTCTTCAAGTGTCTGGTTTACTTTAATGTCTCTAAAAACATGGAATAAATGCTATGTAGAGTATTTAGAATTATGAATTAAATGAATGCTTTAAACTCAAATTTCCAGAGAGCAATTAGTTTAAAATCCAGCATTGCTGCTTGATCTTCTGCAGTGTGCGGTAAACTTCTGCTTGTGTTTTGGTTTTGTTTTTTTCTTTACAGTCATCCTACTCCCAGTTATTGGCAGCTACATGCCTTACGAAACTCGTGTCACGCACAAACAACCCTTTACCATTGGAACAACGAATAGATATTCGTAAGTACAAGACTTAATTTTTCTAACCAAACTTAACGTGAATTTTTGTCTTGTGGACTTTCATCCACGGGTGTGGGAGGTTTTCTGCAAGCTACTGTGCTTTACAGTTTGGAAATCCGAAGGTATAGGGTAGCCAAAAGGCAAGGAAATGTTTCTCTTGGATGGCAGCTTCACCTATATCATTAGCTAACAGAGTTCAAGGCTAAATATACAGATTTTTTTCTGGGTGGAAGGAAATGACAACTCTGTGGTCTTGTGAATAAACAAGTTGCATTTGGTAGATTTTTTGGGGGACTGTAAAATACACGTGGTGCTTGCCTCTTTTGAGGACATGTTTTCAAAACTGAAAATCCTTCGTGGGTCTCTGAAATACCATTTAGAGTATCTCCTAAGGGAGCCGTCAGTCTGTCCCAGTGCGCTTTCCCGGAGAATGGCTGATACTTCCTTTCCTCTGAGGAAGGAGTCTGAATGCCATTCAGCCTGCTTTCTTTTTTACAAACGATGTGGGAGATGATCATCCCCAAGGAAAGGTCTTGAAATATTTTCAGCTTTTCTTGCTATTTCCGTGTGCTTACAGAGGATTGGACTTAATCTGATAATACAAAACAAGTTAGGCTTGTGGGGAGGAGCTCTAACCTGTCTCTAACCACTTTTCAGATCTGTTCCACAGCTTTAGTATGTCAAAGGCCTAAGTAAAAGGTCAACACTTGGATCCAACCCACTACTGTGGGGATTTTTTTTTTTGTTAAAAAGCTTTCAAAAAGATTTTCCTATCAGTGTTACCATCTCAGCTCCATCCGCCGGGATTTTGTCTACAGATAACACCTCTTCTCTGTGTTTCAGGGAACTATGTGCTCAACTACCTTGCCACTAGGCCAAAGCTGGCAACGTTTGTCACGCAAGCGCTAATCCAGTTATACGCGAGGATCACAAAACTGGGCTGGTTTGACTGTCAGAAGGATGAATATGTCTTCAGGAACGTGATCACGGATGTCACAAGGTTTTTACAGGTCAGATTTTTTTGTAAGATGAATACGCGCCTTGTGGGATTTGAAAGTCCATGCGTTTTCAGTTCTTGTTTTGCACCTCGGTGTCATCTGCCCAGACATTCAGCTGTACGTTTGATTGAATAGTGACTACCAAAGCTAAGCAGCTCACAACTGGCAGGGCAGGGCAGTTTTTATAACTTAAAGTTTGGTGGGGCGAGGATTTATTTCTGGAAGCTGCCGCCATTCGTATTCAATGGTAAGACAAGTTTTGTAGTGTTCCACTTGCACAATTCTTCTTTAAAGCTTAAATACACCGTGCTGATTAGTGCAACGCGGTAAACGTGTGGGCTTATTGTCTACGGGGAGAAATATGTGCTGTGCTTGACTTGCACCTGCAAGGGTGATAGATTCATGAAATTCATGTTTGATATTTAGCTGAGTTATCATGACAAAATGTAGCTTAAAGCTAGCCTGTTCCGCATACGTTATTTTTAACAATTTTCTTTAGAAGTCACAGCTCTTGTTCCATAAACGTACGTGCTGTCACCACAGTGGTTCATTCTAACCCAAAAGACTGTGTAGGGAGAAGGCTGCGTTTTTATCAACAGCTCTCTCCAAACTGCAGCTTCCTCCCGGAGAGATCAGTAACACTGTGAGTGCTGATTTATTTGCTCTGAAATGCATCTCAAAATCAAAAGTTGGAGGAGGACAGTAGAAGAGATCAAAATGACCACAAATTCTTCTCAGTGTGGAAAAGGAGATGTGATGTGTACAGGGCTTTAATTCTGGAGTGGTAGAGTGTGGGCATTCGGAAAATAGGCTAACTGCTATTATTTTAGGCATTTACAGATGTCTGAAGGGAAGTAGGATCCAGATGATGTTAAGTAATTTAAAGGTCATGTTCCTTTCTGGGCTGGTAACTATGTCCCAAATAGTTTGCAGGTGCTCTTAGCTGAAATGATCAGAGCTAGATTCCTCACTCTCCTGGCTTATAATGTAGGGAATGTGTGTGTTTTCTAATCGGGAACCTAATTAAATGGTGTGAGTATCTACTCGCTGTGCTCAGTTTGAGATGGTCTGTTCCCATTTGCTCAAGTTACATGTTCTGGCTGCTAAAGCATACAGGAGGCTGCACTTTTTTAAAGAGGTGGGTTCAGCAAGGTTTTCCAGTGGCTTCTGTGTAGATATTATCATGTAAACACTGAAACTGCTATGAAGAGATGGCTCCGGTGAAGAAGCAGCCAAGGTCCCCAGCCTGAATGTGCTTGAATTTCTCCGTTGCCGATGAGTTCAGTCTTTGAAGCTGGAGATCAGGGCAATTTGTGCGGAAGATGCTAACCAAGGTGGAACTTGGGAAAGGAAACATCATTTATCAGTTACAGAACAGAAAGTGGGGCAAAGGAACAATACGGGTTGTTTATTTTAAATCATTTGATAAATGGATTACCGTTTCTAGTGAAGAGGTATCTGTAACGGGCTTATTTCACAATTGGCCCCTTGTTGGCAGTCTCAAGTGCAGCCAGGGGCTGGAGAGGCTGTGAAGAATGGGCTCCCTTCACGGGGAGATGGGCTGTCCTTCTTGGCAGGAGGGCCCTGGGGCGGGTGTGTGGAGAAACTTGGTCAGCTGCTACCCGTGCTGTTCAAGGTCTGTAGTTTTAAAAGGGGGAGAGAGGAAAAAAAAAAAAAAAGTTTCTTTCACAGAGTTTTCATCTGGCAACTTCAGTACTCATTCTAACGTTGCAGAAATTTCTGCGTGCTTTACCACAGCCTCTGCTAAAATTAAAACAAACTGATTTTTAAAAAAAAAAAAAAAAACAACAAAATCTAAATAAATCTTTTCAGAGTTAGGGCGTAACACAAAAAATGTTGATGGAACCATTAAATAAAAGGAGCTTATTTTTATTAGCTCGTGTTAACGAACTCTTTGCGAACTCTTCGCGTTGTTAATGACATCAGGTATTGTAAAAGCGTGTTTTAAATGCTCTGCTTGGTATTGCTCGTGGGCTTTTTTCCAGTCACAGTACTAAAAGGTAAAGCATTTCTAGGCAAACATGTCTACAAGTCCGCTAAGCAGAAAGGCCTTTGAGTGACGCTGAAGCTTAATGAGACCATCCTGGCACTGCTGACTGCTCTCCCTGTCCCCCTTTCCTTCCTCAGGATAGCGTAGAGCACTGCATCATAGGAGTGACAATCCTGTCCCAACTAACTAATGAAATTAATCAAGTAAGTGCTACAGCCTTCCTCAGTGAAGTAAGTGTCCAATTTTCTCATTCATATTGTTGTGTCCTGCTGTGTGTCTGTGTGGTGTTTGGGGGGGTTTTGTTAGCGGGTGGAGGGGGTTTTTTTGGGTGTGTGGGGGTGCTGTGTGGCGAGTGTGTGGCGCTTTTTTGTTGGTTTTTTTTAGTTTGTGTTTTTTGGTTTTTTTTTTACACAGTCATGTACTTTTGTGGTAAGAAGCTGGAACCCCCTGTTGTTGGGAATTGTTTTGTTTCACTGGCATCTTCCATCTCCTCTCATATTTTGATGTCATCTTCTGAGATGAAAAAGGGAAGAGCAATGCGAAGCGAGTAGCCAAGCTTACCTAGCGAGGGCAAAGCCCCCTGAGTGGGGAGGACATCCTTGTCCCCTTCTCTTGTCTGTCCCTTTGTGCTGTTTCAGCTTACAGCATTCCCGTGCCACGGAGTGAACGGAGCATGCCCTCCGCCGCGTTGGCCGGGGAGATGAAGCAAAGAGGATTTCTCAAATCGCACAGATTTATTATTATTTTTGGGGGGTTTTTTTTAAAGCGTCCTTTTCACTCGGTACTGAATTTCCTAGCGTTCCCGGCAGGTAGTTCTCAAATTCTGCCAGTTTGTTGGGCCTGAGTGCCGCGTCCTTCACACAGCCCCGGCCCCGGGTGACTGGCAGAAGAAACACTGGGCACGCCAAGTCCCTGGCGCTCTGGCACGGCACCCAGTCATGCCAGCCATAGCAAGGTGTTCATGCAGAAATCTTTTCCGGATTCGTTAGTTTGGTGGGTTGTGGAGCCCTCTAACATCATGCTGCCTCTCGGTATTGATGTTGAAAGCTGGAACCAAGTGGCTTTACTTGGTGCTGTCCAAACTTAACGTCCTTTTCCTACTCAGGCAGATTTTGCTGTAGCGCTGCTGATGGCTACCGCTGTCCTAAGACAGCCTGAGGGTTGCCATGTGTATAAATGTCTCTAATTTTGCCAAGAGGACCAGGTGTAACTAAGTTTTTTGGATTTTTGTATCTTACTAAGGAAACTAACCTTTCATTTTTGCTGCTATATTGACTAATCCAGGCGTTGGAACAGAAAGATCCTTGAGGGGGATTTGAAGGATGATCACAAATTGTTTTCAGAACTGGAAATGGAGAAGGTTTTGTGCTGGCCAGGGCAAAACACCGATTTCTTCTGCTGGACTTACTGAAGTTCAGCACTTCTGAACTTTCCGAGCCCTGTGCGGTGATCTGGATGGCTTCTGCGTCCATTTCAGACCCCAAATTCACTTTGATTCTTCAAGCCTGGCCTGATCAGTAAATCCTAACCTGTAGCTCTCCCCCTAACTCCTGAGCTGTGTCTTGTTACCGTTTCGTTGCCCAGCCTTTTGTACAATCCCAGCTCCGTCTCTGCAGAGGGCTGGTCCTTCACTTCCTTGCGTGAAGGATGAAAGCAATTCTGCCTCGCGAAATTCCGATGTGTCTGTCCGCATCTTTGTGCAGGGATACAGCTTCTTGTGGGAGCATGTTCAGCACAGGAACTGTCACCCCCTCCCAGTTCCAGAGTCTCTACAGGTCAATAGTAAAATAAGCAACGAAGTTCAAGACTTTGATCAAAAATCTCTTCCTGATATCTTGGATATTAAATCTGCCACAGTTTACTACTCATTCCTAAATGTACTTTGTGCCAACAATTGCACAGGGCTGGATTCAGTGACTCATCTTGGAGAGTCTAAAACTGCCATTACTTGCAAAATAATAAATCTGCCAACGTGCCTGCTCATCACAGTGGGGTCATGTGCATGTACGTAGCAAAAAAAGAAAAAAAAAAAACCAAAAACACTCAAAACCCCCATTCTGGGGCTTCTCTTCAGGCTTTTTTTAATAACTATTTAAACTTCCAACTACATTGCACGAGGGCTGAATTTTCTAGAGCTCTGGTTACCGAGGCTTTGTTCCAAAAGCTCACAGTACAAATAAAATAGAGTGATAGTAACTGTTTTGAAGTGTCGGTTTTCATCCTGTAAGTACTGCACCGACTCGCCCACAGGTACCGAGTGTCCACCATGCTGGAGGAGTTCACTGATTTAAGCCACGTGGCCTTATAGTGAAGAAAAAGGAAATGCTCTTTTGCCACAAGCCCAGAAATTTGTGAGATTTGTAATAACCGTGGAGAGACTAAATACTGCTCATTTTCTTAAAGATGCTTAAATCTAATAGCATGAACTGAGGAATGATAATTCGGTCTTTAGAGCACCTGACAACTTTAGGTCCAGTTCTGCTCTGCCACCAGCTACTGGGTGACGCAGGGTTTCTCTTTTTCACCTGTCATATAAGAGACAAGAGTGTTGGCATCCTCCCTGGGGCTGTTGGCAAGGTTACTACGCTACAGTGAGGTCTGCAGGGCTTCGAGCTGTGTTGGTTCCTGCCCTACTGGATGAGAGATGTGCGTATTTAAGGTTAAAAGAGGTATAGTAACAAAAGCATAAAAGAAATGGAGACGGGAGTTGCGTGCCTCTGCGCAGGGCTGCAGTAAGGCTCCGTCTCAGATGCGCTGTGATAACCAACTGCCCATCTGTTATGGTTTGAGAAAACCCATAACAATTTATTGTCGCTTAGATAATTATTCTCTCACCCGATGACCCCTCCCCACACAGGAAAGGGAATCGGGAAGAAAACAAGGAAACCCAGGGGTTGAAAGATAAACAGATTTAATAGGGTAGAACTGGATAATTAACAGTACTAACACAAAGGAACCCATATTGATCCCGATACCCGTATGTACTGTACAAGGATTATACTCAGCCAACTATACCAGTCGGAAGCCGTGCGCTCCCAGCAGTGGACAGTAAATGTGGGACACTGGGAGCGCTACGGCTTCAGGAAGAAGGGAAGGGCTCAGGGATCTGGCACCGGGGCAAGAAGTCCTCTGGATCGCCGCCATCAAGGGGGAGAGCGTGAGCAAGGGGAAATAACCCCCACCTCACAGCAGACTTTCTGATTTCTATTGAATGTGATGTTCATGGTATGAAATAACCCTGTTGGCAGTGTGGGTCGAGTGCCCGAGTCTCGCTCCTCCTCATCCCTGCACCTGGCCAGCTGGAAAACACTGAGACCTTGAAACCCCCCCACCGTGGCTGGCTGTACAGTAAATATCTTCACTACTTCAGACACGAGTCTTACACAAATCCAGCTTTCCCAAGCGTTAGGAAAGAAGTTAGTCCTGTGTCACTCGCACTGGGACACCATCAAATAAAGTGAGCCTGGGCAAGTGGAATTTTGTCAGGCTGCGTTCAAATAAACGCCGAAGGTGTGAAGTATCACTTCACTTTTCTCCCCTTCCTAGAAAGTGCTCTGCAAAGTGACGTAACCCACGCTGCCATTCACCTCTAGCCCCTGCTAGAATGCCTTGGTGGAATAAACTGGAGACTCTGTTATCCAGTATAAAGCAATGTGTCTGTGTTTGCCTCTTGCATCATATGTCAGCTTTTCATTCTGATGCGGTGAGAGGTCCAGAACTGAAGTTTGTAATACATGCAGCAAAGTTCACACTGGCTGTCGCTGGTTAACTCTCCTTCTAGTTTTCTTCTCATCTATGCAGGTTCAGGAGGGGCATTTTAATTGCTAGTAGTTGACCATGTGTCTGCCCAGCGGCTTCAGGTAGGATTTAACTCCTTAGGAGTTCAGAGCTCTTTAGAAAGCGGCGTTCAAGCTTCTAAAATGACTTGAGCGCTGTTGAAAATACCACTGCTGCTCCTGCTTTGGAAGAGATTTAAATGAACTTGAGGGTGTAAATGAACCCTGCTTCCTGGCAGGGGTACGGTGAAGCAGCGTTGTAGGTGGAAAGCCCTGTCAGCAGCCAGCAATATGATTTTTCTCCGTGGCAGCACGGCTGGTGTGCAGTGGCAGCGCACGCCGCGGTGGCAGTGCCATCCCCCTGGTTTAGCCAGCTGGTGTGACATTGCTCTGGGGAGGGAAACCTTGATGTCCCAGTGCTTGACAGGGTTCCTGCGGCTTCTGCTGCCCTCGTTCCATCTCTGCCCGTCAGTTCTAAGCCCTGGTTTTCTCTCTGCTCAGGCGGATACTACTCATCCACTGACCAAGCACAGGAAAATCGCCTCGTCCTTCCGAGATTCATCCTTATTTGATATTTTCACACTGTCATGCAATTTACTGAAACAGGTAAGGAAGCCATCATTTGTCGTCTCTCTTGGGGCTGTATGTTGGGGTGACAGACTTTGGGGCTGAAGTTCCCTCTGATGTGACTCTCCTGGAATGAGTCCTCTGGTTCTGAAAGCTACGCTCTGGACTTGTTTTTCAGGAAAGCTTTGACCTAAGTTTGTGTTAAGGAGTGGGGGGAAAAAAAAAGACATACACAGAAATATAATTGTCTTCAACAGTCTTGATTAAATGTATGTGCCTGGACCATGAGGCTTGGGTTAAACTTTCCTGTCTTAAAGCATCAGGAAAGAGATGAGATGTTTGTTTTACATTTTAAATATTAGACTGTCTTGTATTCCCCAGGTTTTTATTTTATGCTAATTTTCACACCTAAGTTAACTTGCTTTAAAAATACTTGTCTTGGGACAAGGCAGCAATGCTCTGCCCAAAAAGCAGTTTTTCTTTCAGCCGAAGTCACACATGTATATTTTGTAAGCGAGGAGATTATCTGAACAAAATTCTTGATTCTGCGTCAGTTTTCCTTCCTAAAAAGCTAATCCGGAGTTCTAATGGCGCCTTCAAGAACAGCCCTTTGTGAGAAAGTCTGCCCCAATCAACTGAGCAGCAGTACCACAGATTTGATTAGTTTAACTTTCATCCTTCCAGCTGAGTGAAGTGTCAAAAGTTGACAAATAGCACAAAGAGTGGAAAGGAAATTTTATTTTAAAGATATTTCAAAATGAGCAGCTCGGGTTCTGTCAGTAATAAAGGTGGGTATGTGGGTGTAATTTTCTCCTCCTGGTTTCTAAAGGAAGCAAGGCTTGTACAGTTAAGCTCGTCATCCTTCCGCGTGCACCCATCCTCTTGAACCCTGTCAGCTTTTGAATTCATGGGCTTATTTCAGGTGCACCTGATGGTCAATTAAAGGTCTCAGGAATAAAAGGACTCCTCTAGCTGGATGAAAAGAAGTGCCTGGGGAGGTGCAGGCAGGACAAGGTCCTTATGACTGCCCAGGCTTATTGGAGAAAATTCAGCAAGTGCTGGTGCTCAACCAAGAAGCCATAAACTTGACCTTGGTAACCTGGTGTCCCCAGAACCACGCTCTTACTGTTGTCCTCTACGTGTAGCCCTGGCTGAGCTGTTGGCCACACCGCTTGCTGCTTGACCTTGGGGACTCGGAGACTAGAAGGACACGGCTTGTCTCAGGAGGAAGCCTCTAGTTTTCTACCCTGACTCTTTAATCATCTTGCTTTTGTTTCTTGGGTTTGGTTTCAGATAGGTTGGAATGTTTTCTGTTGTCTCAGGCAATGTCCTTGTTTCCCGGTGATTAAACACCTACTGCCTGAGTTATGTCTTTTTTTCTTTTTCTTTTTTTTTGTGCCTAGTAGTAGCTGTCTGAAGGTTCTGTGTGTAAAGCAGAGGTTTCCAAGGTGATCCTTTTGAGTGGGGAGGATTGGGCTGCGAGAAAAACGAAATGCTCACGTCTGTATCGCTGTCCGTAAAACAGGGGGCGTTTAGGCAGCCCTAGAAGAATGTGTCTTTGTGAGAGAGTGGAGAGAGTGAGGAAGACATTCCGGCCACCGCTGGCCTTGGCAGTGTCAGCACAGTGCAGCGTGTTATTTGCAATAGACTTACGTGGGAAGAAGTTAGTTTTGTTTTAAGTACAGAGTGGTAATGTAAAGCGTAGACAGCTGGTCCGTCCCTGGAGTACAGACCCGAGTGCTTCATCGAAACGGCAGTGAAATGACCCAGCATTTCATGTCCGTGGAGTTCTTGGTGTTACTTGAGAGTGTTCCCTGCCCGGAGCAGAGCGGTGTAACTGGAGCAGGGTTTCCGCAGATCCATCAAATGCGCTCATTTCCATATGAGGGTTAGGTGGAGCAACAAGATTCCCTGCTGCTAAGTGCTTGTCAGGCAGAAAATGTATTCTTGTGTTTAACCTTAATAAGAACTTCCTTATCTCCAGAATCTCCCAGTATAATTGCCAACTGGCAAGCCTGGCTGCTTTTCTCCTGTGCAGTACAAGCCAAGTGAGGGGGGGGGAAAAAAACCCTGCTGTCTATTTATCCATCTTTGTGTAAAGACTAAGCATGTAACTACACATGCTGTCTGTAAAAGTACGTGAGAGCTGGGGCTGGTGCTTGTGGCATATGATCCTTACGATTGCGACATGCTGTTTAAAGTTAAATTACTGCCTCAAACTCAGCTGTCACCTTGATATTTTTTTTTTTCTTTTTACTTTTGTTAATCCGATGTATTTTACAGGCTTCTGGGAAGAACCTGAATCTAAACGATGAAAGCCAGCACGGTCTGCTCATGCAGCTTCTTAAGCTCACACATAATTGCCTGAACTTTGATTTCATTGGCACATCAACAGACGAGTCCTCAGATGATCTTTGCACTGTGCAGATCCCAACCAGTTGGAGATCAGGTAATCTTGCTGGAGGAAGAGGGCTAATCTACGGCCCACCAACTGAAAGCACGGGGGACTTCCTAAAGCCCTCTCTTTACTGAACAAATCAACTCTTGCATACAATGCCAGATGTAAATTCTGGCCTTTCTTTAGTGTGATTACAAATGTGAACTGTGCTCGGGTTGGCTGTCGTGAGCTATAATACCACTCCTCTACCCTTTCAGTCTTACACCTGCCAATTCAAGTAACACTAAACTTTTTTTTTTTTAAAAAAAATGTACATAACCAATAACTCAGCACCTGTCCTCAACATCCTTGCTCTTCTCAGCAGTCGTTTTGCAGGCAGTTTCACAGATTGTGGTCTTAAAATATTTTCCTGTAATTTTGTCTTAGTGCCAATGTGTTTACTTTATTTCTGGGAAAGACAATTGTGTTAAAAAAAAAAAATAAAAATGTGAAATCCTTTGGAAATTTTCCCGTGGTGCGGTACTTCACGTGACAAGTACACATGCCACGCTTGATAAGATGAGCTTTAGACCTACGGAAGGTGGTAAATGGAGGTGCTCTCAGTAAAATACTCTGTTCTGTTTCAGCGTTCTTGGATTCTTCGACCCTTCAGTTGTTTTTTGACCTTTATCATTCCATCCCTCCTTCGTTTTCTCCTCTGGTAAGTTTAGTTTTATTTTCCTTACGGAACCCGCTACCAGAAAGGGTTTGTGTAGGATTTATCTGGGAGACTTCAGCCAGCTGCCGTTACGGGGCTGCTGCTACCATTACGGGACCACCACTCCTGTTTTTTCCACCGTTCCGCTGAGTCCATCCTCAAACCGTCCTGCGAGTCGGTCACCAGCCTGGCAGCGCGACGGGGGAATGTAATTTCTCCTTCCACGCTTTAAAACTAGGCCACGTCCCAGTTGGCTGAAACGGCTGATAGCGCAACTGAACTGAAAGTTGGATTATTTCTTCTCGAAAAAAAGTTGCCTGCCGGGCATTTATCTATCAGATAAATATTTTTCATAATTAATGCTACAATGAAAACATGCCCTTCGGCTAGGGAGGGAAGGGTCCTTCAGAAGTAGTTTTTCCTCGGAGACTCTCCGCACTGTTCATTATGTTGAAGGGTTACTTACTAATTCTGAATTTAGAGCCTCCAATATTCATGAGAGATTTTAAGTGTGAGGGTTCTTTTTTGTTACTGAATAGAAATCCGAAGCAATTACGCCTTTACTGATCAAAGAGGCAGGACAATTAAATGTAAGAGGCAGCAAGAGGCTGAGCGGTTGAGCAGGTCCTTAGGCTGGTCCGAGGGAATGGGTCTTTGCCTCTGGATGAGTAGCCATAGCTGACTGCCACTGCTCTCCAAAAACCTATTCACCAGCCTGTCACTGCTGCAGCTGCACTCTGGGAATTTACTCTCCATTTAAATTTCAGAGGTTTGGGTTGAGAAACAATTCAATTTATTATTTTTTTCTTGCCAGCCTTCCATCTTCTGTGATGCTTTTCCAAGTCTGTGTTAAGTCCACCGGCTTTCCCTGCCAGTCCTAGTATATTTTCAGTCTTATTTGATTTGTGTTCCCCATCTGAAGGAATCCCAGCATTTTTAGGAGCAGAATTTGGAACGCACCTTTGACTGTCAGGATGGAGATGTTGTTCCTTTGGGAGACGTGGGTTTTATCCCTGCTGTAATTTGCTTCTGCGCTTTTACGTAGACTACACAGAATTGCAAAGATGATGGCTGGCGTTTCAAATCCTCTTTTGAAGTGAAGGAGCTGTTGGGTAGCATGCAAAGGAGCATCAGGCTTAAATGGTTTATCGCGTCATGAAGAGGAAACGTGCTGTTCATTTTATTGTTCTAATCCCTCTCTTTCTGTTTATTCTCTTTGCCCCTTTTAGGTTTTATCCTGCTTAGTGCAGATAGCCTCTGTACGCAGATCCCTCTTCAACAATGCGGAAAGAGCAAAGTTTTTATCTCATCTCGTTGATGGAGTTAAACGAATACTGGAAAACCCACAGGTGAGCGTTTCGGATGTAGTCAGGGGAATTATTTGTCCTTCCTCTGCATCAAATTTCTTGACCAAAAATACTTTCTGATGGACATGTCCCACTTGTGGCACTGGGGAGAAGGCTGCAATATCTTGCTGCTCTTTTCCTACTGCTCCACCATAAATCTGCGCCTCTTGTAGCTGTCTGCCACGCGTTGCCAAGTAGTGCTGTTTCTCAGTTGTCCTCCTCTTTTTCTCCTCTCAGAGTCTGTCAGACCCAAATAACTACCATGAGTTCTGCCGATTGCTGGCCCGATTGAAAAGCAATTACCAGCTGGGAGAGCTGGTGAAGGTGGAGAACTACCCCGAGGTCATCCGACTCATTGCCAACTTCACCGTCACCAGCCTGCAGGTACAAAATGGTTTTACTTACCCTTGATGGGTGTTGATGCCCTTTTTCTTCTCTTGAAACAAAATTATAACCCTCTTGTCTGTTCTTTGCCCCTTAATTCGCTGTATGTTATTTTTACCAAAAAACCCTGCGGGCTCTGTGACGGAATCCTGCAGTATAGCATTGATTATTCTGTGAATTCCTACTGAATGGAGCAGGAGCAGTATGTGGGGGAAGGCAGGGTTGCTATGCCTCCAGAGTCTTTCCATGTCCTAGCAGGAGGGGGGTGAAAAAAAACCTGGTTAAATAAGGCTTATTTTTAGAATTTTTAAGTATCACTTCACTATTAAAATGCAGTTGCAGTGATTGCTAGTAATATGAATATCAGGCCATGTTCCCAACGAGTTTTCCAATGGTAACTTGTAACTGACCTGCACAGAATATGGTTTTAAAAAATTGTGTTGATTACATAGTGGCCTTTGTTAAATATTAATATTTATCTGGAAAACAGCTGTAAACCTTATGTTCTGTTTGGGGAGCTGTGTGCAGCATGCTACAGTAGGAGCTCAGCAGTAGCTTGGGACCAAAGGCTTTGGCTCAACTGCACAGCCAATAATATAAAAAATATAAATACAAGTGCGTGTATGTTGTGTATATACAATATAAAAAAAATAACTTGGGATTGTCTTTACTGAATGCTGATAATGCTCACTGAATTCGGGTGTGAACTGAAATTCATTGTTAAAATTGGCAACCGGATCGCTGAAGTGCTTATGCGTTCGCAGATCTAGTGCTACGCGAGTCAAAATAACGTGGGTAAAATAATCAAGGCCGTAACTCGCTGGTTTCCTTTTTCTCTTGGCTCCTGGTAGCACTGGGAGTTTGCGCCCAACAGCGTTCACTATCTCCTAAGCTTGTGGCAGAGGCTGGCGGCATCAGTGCCCTATGTTAAAGCCACGGAGCCTCACATGCTGGAAACCTACACCCCAGAAGTCACAAAAGCTTACATCACGTCCCGGCTGGAGTCAGTGCACATCATATTGAGGTGAGAAAAGCAGAGAGACGGCGGCGCTTCTGCCGGTTGGCACCAGAGTCTTAACGCAGAAGGCACTACTGTGCGTGTCTTCTGAGTTTTCGCTTTAAAATGGCCACGACTGCAGGAAGTTTTGTGAGTCATCAAAGGATTTCAAAGGGAGGCTTACCTAAATTGTGTATTCTGTCTCCTATAAAAAAGAGAGGTTGTTTTTTTTAAGCTGGATTGGGGTTTTTTCAGCCCTTTCTCACTCTCAAATGGCTGAGGTTGATCTTGAGTGGTCTCTGACGTGTTGTGGGTAGAATTCATCTTGCCTTGCATCATACATCTAACAGCAGACCATTTACACTCTGAATTGCCATCATAGCAGAGATGAATAAGTAGGCAAAGATTCACATAGTTTTTAGAACTTTGCTGCAGGATGGCACAAATTATACCTAGAATTGTGTCTTTATTTTTTTCCCCCTTCCTTTGAGTGTAGGGGCAGCCTAGAGGACTCTTTGGCAGGGATGACTTCCACCTTACGTGTGTTTGTGTCTGATGAAAACAAACTCTCAAATACAGCAGAGTGATGCCTCTGGCAGGAAGACTGATCAGCTTATCCATTTTTAGGTGTCTAGCAAGGCAAGGGTGGAACAGGAGGGTTAGTTAGTTGCGGAGTCCGCAGTAAACTTGGTGTTGAAATTAGTGTATTTAGAAGAAAAGGCAACTAAAACATTGAGAAAGGTGACGAGCTTTGTTACGCAGAGACGACCAGGCAGAGACCTTGCTCTTGGCACTGCACGTTCTGTTCAAAGACCTGGATAAATGTTAAAGACGTAAGAAGAGCTTACTCATCCCAGGGCCTGATGGCCTTTCCACCTGAACCCCTGCTGTTCTTCTGATTTACAGGCCCCGTAACGATCAGACAATTACGTCGGTCTGCGTAGCTCTCCGTCGTGACAAATAGTAGAGGCAGAGACTTCAGTCGCTGCAAGTGCTGTATGCCTGGGGAAGCATCCTCTGCTGAGGGAAATAAGCTCATGTTGTGGGTTAGGCCATCTCTGCTTTTTAAGTCCTTTCCTAATCGACTTTCTTGCTGCTTTAGGGATGGTTTGGAGGATCCACTGGATGATACCGGCCTGGTGCAACAGCAGCTAGATCAGCTCTCCACCATTGGCCGGTGCGAGTACGAGAAGACCTGCGCTCTGCTTGTGCAGCTCTTTGACCAGTCAGCCCAGTCCTACCAGGAGCTGCTGCAGAGTGCCACCGCCAGCCCCATGGACGTTGCTGTACAGGAAGGTGAGCGTGTTTGGTGAACAAGCCTGCAAAGCTTGCAGTAGGTTGCCCGTGCTCCAAAGTACCATGTCAGAAACCTGCATTCCTGGTGAAACCCATAAACAGGGAGGCAGATCTCACAAACATTCCCTTGGGGAGGTGCCTGTATGGCGTAGAATATTTTTGGCTGGGGACAGACGCTCCCAATGCTCGCAGCAGAGCTGGCTGAAGTTACTGCTGTCCTCCGACTGACTCTATGCCTTTTTTGGGGGAGATTTAGTGCATCTCCTTGCCCAGTCTTTCAGAGACAAGTCACCACAAGTCGAGTTCCCCTATCCGTAGGTGGTCAGCACTGCCTGCCCCAGCCCTCTTTTGTCTGAGGCAGGATATGGAGCGCTCATTTGAACCTCCCTGCCAGCTCTGTGGCAGAAACCTCCAGCTGGTGGCTGGTAATGAGCAACTGGGAGTTGGGTTTTCAGCTGGTGCCACCGCCTGAAGGACGGTGTCTGTCCGCAGCACTGGGTGGGTTCAGCGTGGAGGTTTTGTACTTGCGCAGCTGGTTGGTTTGGTAATTGCTTAACGCTGTCCATAAAGAAGCAGTTCCTTTGGAGGTTCAGGAATATAGCTGTGTTATGCCCCCTCTCTAACAACGTGGCTGCCTTCCCCTTTCGAGGAGGAGTTGAGCACATCGACACCACTTGCAAACTGCTCCTCTTCCTTCCCAAACGGCATTGTCTGATCTAACACAGTACGTGGGTTTTTTTGCGTGTGGGCAAAACTCCATATGATGTTGACTTCTCCACCAGCCACACGTACTTTGAAAGAATAAACGCTGGCCTGTTGGCATGTGCACGTGTAAAACCATATTCTGTGTATTTAAACAAGAAAGTGGCTTTCTGCAGTGGAACAGCTTTAAATAATGAAGAGCTTCCAGGCAGACCTGGCGTTCTTGACTCTTTTCTAGTAAAGTCGTGCCTGTTCTCCACCAAGTGGAAAATTGAGTCATTTTGATATAGATGGGCCCTAGAGCAAAAAGATACTCCTTGTGAATCCTGTCTCTGCCAAAATAACATGCAAATCTCCTCAGCTTCCTCCGTGTAATGTGTGACGTGCTCGGTTCTGATGTCCTCTGTTGGTTTCAGGGCGCCTGACGTGGCTCGTCTATATTATCGGGGCAGTGATTGGTGGTAGGGTCTCGTTCGCCAGCACGGATGAGCAGGATGCGATGGATGGAGAGTTGGTTTGTCGGTAGGGATGCTGACTGTTTTCTAGCTGCACCGCTCTTGAAGTCAACAAAAGAATTGCTGTTGTGAAGCTGCCACCATGTTCTTCCCCTCTTTTCGCTGAAAAAGAGCAGTGTGGAATTGGCCATCCCGAAAGGAGAGATTGGCAGCTCTGGCTGGAGCCACTCAGCAGACTTCTGCTGTGGCTTGGCTAAATTGGGAAATCTTGGGTTTTGAGAAAGAAAATGAGAGGGGAAGAGCATGTAGGAGGGGAGTTACCCTGGGCTTAAATGGAGTGGAACCAAATGCATGATGGTTCTTTGCTGGGGTCGGGGAGGGGGGAAAGTCTTTTTCCTAGTTAACAAGCCAAAGTGGGTTTTGTCCGTAAATATACTGTGAATATTGTAGTTCTTCTACAACTGTTAAAACTTTATACTGTCTTTATACTTAGAACACACGCTGGATTTGGGGGGTTATAAATCCTCTCTAGTGCAAGCTTTGTTTGATGGATGTGAAAAGGTGTAGCTTACTGCTCCTGAACAAGCTTGAGTCACACTGAACGCTTTGCAGTCCGGAGCCTAATTGCTCCGCTCAGAAGCTAGGGCAGGAAAGGAGCTATCCTGTGAACGTATGGAAGCTGGCCTGTTGGCGAGCCGATAAATAACATCAAGCATTGGCTTCCCGTATAGCTGATGAGTTACCAAAGAGGAAATGGTGAGACCCTGTATAGATTTCAGCTACCTTTAGTGCTAGCCGATATGGTAGGTGTTTGTGGAAGTGTATTTATGTTTTATCTTCTTTCCACGCCAAAAAGAATATCGTTGCTTTTGCCTGCCCTGTTCTGCTGCACGTGTGTTACTTACCCTAAAATCCCTCCACCCCTTCCTTGCCAGCAAGGTCTGCTCACTGAGCCCGTGCAGCGCTCACAGCGTTGCATCCGCCGGGCTTGCAACAAAAGCCATGCTGAAGTGGGAATGTTGTTTAGAGTCTGGCTCTTGTGGGAGGAGCAGGTAGTGGTTTCACTGGTGGGTTTGGGAACAGGGTGGACCAGTCGCTGGGTAAGGGCGCTAAAGCACCTGAAACTCACTTCTGCAGCAAATTAAAACCAAGGCCTTGTGTCCCTGTTAAAAGGGAAGCCTTATAATAGCCTTATAGCCTGTAGAAGCCTTATAATGGCCTTACGCAGAAGAGAAATGTGCCCTAGTCAGTGTGTGGTTGTCAGTTTTGTCAGTTCCTGACCCAAAACGGCAATGCCCGCAGAAAGTAAAAATCCTGTTGCGCGCAGCCTGGAAACAACGCCGCGTGCCAGAAATCCCTCCTTTCTCCCAGCGTCCATCAGCAAGGTGTGTTGGTTTTTTTTTTTTTCCCCACCTCTCTCCAGAGTGCTGCAGCTGATGAATCTGACGGACTCTCGCCTGGCGCAGGCTGGGAATGAGAAGCTGGAGCTTGCCATGCTGAGCTTCTTTGAGCAGTTCCGGAAGATCTATATCGGAGATCAGGTGCAGAAGTCTTCCAAGGTAATTAGTCCCCTTGGCTGTGTCTCGTTGGTGATAAAAAGTGCAGTAATAGCTTCCCTTTTTAAATAAAAGCAAGTGGCATTACTTGTTGTCTCTTCTTGATAGCTGAAAATATTTGACAGACCTGTATGCTGCCTTTTCCAGATACCTGTCCGGTGGTGACATTGCAAACCCTGAGCTGTTTTTGAAATAATGTGTTCTGTGCGCCTCAGGAAGGAGCCAGTGACTATGGCAGCCTAGAACTTGAGACCTGGGTTCAGTTTTTTTATCTGCCAGGTTTCTGCTGTGACTTCAGATGAGTCCCTTAAGCCTGTACACCTGTGACTTAGCGTCGGAGCCTTGCTTCCTCGGCTCTAAAGTGAAGATGAATATCCATTTTCTTCATCACAAGGCAATTGTACATATACCGGACTTTGAATGCCTTAGTGAATCTTTAGACATGCAAAATACCTTCCAAAAAAAAAAAAAAACAACCCCAGAAAAACAAAACAAACAAACCACAAACCCATAAAGAGTGTGAACATCATTACTGCAGAATTTGGAGCAGTGATGTGACAAGAGGCTTAGAGTTCCAGACAAATCCACCGAGATATTGTGTGTGCAGTAGGTGCAGGTGGAGGAGCACAGTTGTTATGTCCCCTTTCCCTAGGAAAAGCAAGTGCCAGGCTTCTGTATACAGTATCTGAGCTTGCTATGACTAACGATGGTAGCAGTGATTAGGGCAAGTATTGATCTGGGTCAGATCACAAGCACCTCTGTGCACTGAGGGATCTGGGAAAGCCCAGAGCATAGACCCCCCCCCAGGCTCATGTGCCCACAAAGGGAGAACAAGTTAAAA
Organism: Chionis minor; assembly: GCA_013398295.1. Taxonomy (NCBI): domain Eukaryota; kingdom Metazoa; phylum Chordata; class Aves; order Charadriiformes; family Chionidae; genus Chionis; species Chionis minor. The sequence continues at coordinate 15,118 of VZSF01003313.1, read as the reverse complement.
AACAAATAATCCTTGATCATTCCTCGTCTTGTTGACAGCTTTTAAATTGGTGTTATTTTTTCCCCCTCCAGCTGTACCGCCGTCTCTCAGAGGTCCTGGGGTTGAATGATGAGACTATGGTCCTGAGCGTCTTCATAGGAAAAATGTAAGTGTTCCTGCTTGCCAGCATCAGAGATTCCAGGGTTTATTTGAAGGTGTAACCAGCGAAACTGGAATGTGAGGGAGTTGTTGCTCAGTCTAAAACCAGTAACATCTGGCTACTGGAGAGAATTACAGGCTTTTATCAGGGCTTAAGTCACGCACAGTATCCAGCATTGATTTATCCACCGTGGAGCCACAAAAATAAGCCGTACACCAAGATAATGGATTCTCTTTCCAGTGCCTGCTTAGTAAAACCAGAGTCAGAGAGGGGACAGCCTCAAGCACTCATGCCCTATCACTTGACTATTGGCAATCACCAGCCACGAAAGCTCTATGGGGAGGGGACTGCTTCTTCAAAGGTTTTCTTTGCAAATTGTGCCGTTCAGTACCAGAGTAGCGCAAATCCTCTTAAAATTCTTCCGCTCTGGTGGACGCCCTATTCGGCCTGTTCCTTGGCAGCTCTCCTCTGGACGAAACCTGTCGACTGGCTTTTTGTCATGTCTTTGGCAGCCTCCGTTAGGGTTTTGAACCGATTCAGTAGCTCCAACGCTGATGCCCAGTGCCGTGCGCCTGGCGATGCGTAGCCCCTAGCTCCCCCTCGACTTCTTTAGCATCGCCCCCATCTTTACGTGCATGGGGCTTTGCTTCCCCTCACGCGCCCCAGCTGCGCGTCATCCCCAAGGGGTGAGATGGCTCTCCTGGAAGAAGCAAGGGCTACTAGAATTCTGCAGCTGACAGTGGATGGTGCAGGTGCAGAATTGCATACGTCTGCATGTAGTCACTGCCGCAGAATTCTCTTACCCTTGCTGCAGAAACCAGCCCTGGAGTGCCACAGAATTCCAAGGGCCTGGGTATGGGCCAGTGTAGCTTGGGACCCAAGTAGTGAAGATTATCTGAAGGATAATTTTCTAGTCAACCAAATGTAAGTACAGTAATTTTATACCAATATTTTGTGGCTTGTGATGTCTGTGGTTTCGGTGGAGGGTGGAGCTGATGATGTTGGGTGACTTTTGAACTTCAAGACTCTGCCGCACCGCAAAGGGGAAGCGGAGCAAACCCCTCTGATCCGTCCTTGTTGTCCTCTTCCCTAGCATCACCAACCTGAAGTACTGGGGTCGCTGCGAGCCTATCACCTCCAAGACGCTGCAGCTGCTCAATGACCTCTCCATTGGATATCCTTTTCAGAAGAGCTGTTGGGTGCGCAGGAGACGTAAACCTCAGTATGGGGGAAGAGTGACCCAGATGCTCGGCTGGAACAGGAGCACTGCGTGTGACACATTCCTCAACCGCTTCATCTTTGGGGTAGCGAGAAGAGCAGAGCGCGAGTGCTTGGACAACGTCTTATCTAGCTGTTGCATTGCTATAATATAGTATAATAATAGCTGTTGGTGGCTGTAATATTGTAGGGGGGGTATTATTTTGGGTCGTAATTGCTTTGTAGCTTACCATCCACAGTTAATTTGTTTACAGTCACAATCTGCCTTACGATCTTCTACTTGCTCTTCCTGACAGAGTAAATAAAAACTGTGACTGCAGGTCTCTAGAGATGTACGCAACTTGGTTGCTCTCAAAACAAATGGAAGAGGCTAGAACATACTGAGTAATGTAGACCTAAGTCCCCTTCCGGTTTTGCCCTGGGAAGTGCTCTGCAAGCATTGCAAGAAGTTTTTCTCCTGGCTCTACTGCTTCCTTAACACCCCCTTTACATACAGTAGCGTTAGAAAGCTGGTGAAACTGAGCGCCGTACAGTTCATGCTGAACAATCACACGGTAAGTCCTTTCACCTTCTGCTTTTTGTCTCACAGCAAACTCCTCCGTCTGCTTTTTGGGCAGCTGGGAGAATCCCCTGATCTTAACACCTGGACGCACTTTTGAAGTTCACCTGTCTCCCCGATGATACTAGATGAGCCTTTAGAAAATGTGATCTGCGTTCCATCTCGCTTTGTTCAAAGCCTGCCTTTCAATTTTGAGGGGCTGTAATTATGTCATACCTTTCATCCCTGATGGACTGGAGGCCTCTCTGCTCTCCATTGAGAGACAGACCCTCCGGAGTGAGGTGTGGGAGAGCGCTGGTGCTGCTGCACGTGCAGGCAGGCAGCAGCGAGCGCTGTTTATGCAACTTAATGCAAAATATAACAGCCTTTCGGTGTCCCAGCTTTCATTCTAAAAGTGCTGATTTGGAAGAAATGCCACTGCTTACAGTGGACAGGATAGCAGTCGTTTTCCTTGGTCACTACCGGTGTGGCACTCCCCGTGTGGATCCGGGATGCTGACTTGAAATCAAAAATGTTAAAATCGGCAACTAGAAGCCAGCAGCAAAGTATCAGATTTCTGACCTGCCTCTGGGAGCGTGTTGTCATTCGATGCTCCGATGCTGTAGGGATAGGACTCCCAGCACCACGTCCAGAAGGTTTGTGTTGGCCAGTTGAACGAGGCGCTGTATTCCTTGAGCTAGGGAATATTTTGCAGGCAGTCCCACGTCCTGTGTTTGGCCCAGGAGCTGCATTCAAACCGCGTCGTTTGGGGCTAGTGTTTCTGTGGAGCATGTGAGCAGACGGGAGTCTGCAGAGGGCTGGTTTTCAGCAACATTAATCCCCACCCCCCTGCCATGAGTTAAGGGGGGCAAATTGCTTCTCTGCTCCGGCGGCAAAGCAAGACTTCCTTGTTCATCTGGTCCTGGGGAATTCCAAGATGAAAGATGATAGCTGATATCTTTGTCAGCAGATAGGATGCTGCTCCAGGGCGTGCAGGCCCGGTGCCTGTTGCCCTCTGGTGGCCTGTTCTCCGAGATGGCTGGCAGATGGGAAGTGGCTCGCAGGAAAACCGCATCGCTCGCTGCTTCTCATCCGTGCACAGGCTGAGAGTTAGACCAGGGAACGAGGGATCCTCAGCCCTTGATACAGGAGCCCATTCAAAGTGGTGGTTCCCCTTTAACCTACTTTTTCTTTTCCACTTGCAGAGTGAGCACTTTTCCTTCCTGGGCATTAACAATCAGTCCAACCTGACTGACATGAGATGTCGGACTACGTTCTACACTGCACTTGGGCGTCTTCTCATGGTGGATTTAGGTACTCCAGTCTTTTCCTGGGAAGCGGGGCAAAATGGCGATGCTGTGGTTTGGATGCTGGGCTCTGCAGTAGGCTAGGCCCTGCTGCTTAGGGAGCTGTAAGCTCCTGTGGGAAAGGATGCTGGAATGGGAGAAGCCAAATGGAATAATAGAAAGAAGGGGAAAGAGGCTCAGGATTGGGTTTGATGCCGTGTTGCTGGGTGCAGGTAGTCCAGAGGTGCACACCACCGAGGCTGGGGATAAATTTTTCCTTCGTAACATTCCAAATGTTTCCCTGAGGTGGCAGGGTTTGTTGGAAGGCTTTTCTCCAAGTTAGATATTGGCAGTGATAGATCACCTGTCTGGAAACCTGTGGTCTCTCTGCCTCTAGCGCCGTGGGTGAGCAACGTCTGAATGTCTAGCACCGGCAGTACTGCAGGGATGTGCAGTCTTATTTCCTCCTGATTTTTTTTTTTTTTTTTTTCTTTCTTTCTTTCAGGGGAAGATGAGGATCAGTATGAGCAGTTCATGCTTCCCCTCACAGCTGCCTTTGAGACCGTGGCGCAGATGTTCAGCACAAATACTTTCAACGAACAAGAGGCAAAAGTAAGTTGGGCAGGAGCTTCCCTGTCGTTCGTGCTCTCCCTGCTCTTCCCCTTGGGGGGTCTGGCATTTTCACTTCAGGCAGACAGGAGAGATCAAGTAACTCCAGCAGATGGAGAGCCGTCTCTGAATGAGACAAGGAGATGCTGGAGTGATAGTTGCTTTTCTCCCAGTATATGGGGAAGCGGTGGGGTGCCTTGTATCCCTTGGGGTCTAGGTGTCGTTGGCAATTGAAGCAGGGAGCCTCACCTGCTAGCTTGCCTTCTGCTGGGAGTGAAATACCAAGTCACTGCACTGGCTCAAATTAAAGAGGGCTTCTGGCACTGCGGAGGAGGAAGGGTGTAACTGGGGGTTGGCATCCAGCACAGAAAGGCTGTATTGCTGTTGGGGTGGCAGGAAGGGAAGCAGCTCTGGGCTGGTGACGTCAGGGAGGGAGAGATCCCTATGTGAGTTCTGTTTTAACGTATCACGTATCTTTTCTTTTGCAATACAGAGAACTTTGGTTGGTTTGGTGAGAGACTTGAGGGGAATAGCCTTTGCCTTCAACGCCAAGACCAGCTTCATGATGCTGTTTGAGTGGATGTATCCTTCTATTGCCCTAAGACTTGAGTCATCCCGGCTCTCAGAGGGGAGAGCTCCAGCTGACTGCATCCAAATGGCCTATTTTCCCTGCTAAATCCTGACCAGGGTTTCTCTTCACTTTTATAGTACTCGGTGTCCTGTCTCTAAGCCCTAAAATAGATTTGACTTGGTCTATCTGCAAACAAGTCAACCTAGAATTCCACTGAAAGCTGAACTGTTGGGGTTTTCCGATTGGACCTAAAGAGATTTGACCTGTGAAACACAAAGGCCTTTAATGGAGATGCTTGTGTCTCAGCAGCAACAAAAGCTTTCCTCTTGCTCACTAAAGCCAGCAGCAGTTGGTGTCTTTGTCCTCCCGGTGAGAGCATAGCTGCGCAAAGAGCACCGTGTCTGGGCTCCAGATTTCTCTGTGGCTGGTGAAGGTCAGCTGTCTGTTGCAGTGATGGATCTTTGCCTTCCCTTTCACTCAAAACCTTTTTGGTTCTGCTTTGTCCCAGTATAAGACACGTGTATGCAACTCCTCCAACGCACTTAAGATTTTTTGGGGTTGGTTTTTGGGTTGTGGGGTTTTTTTTTTCCCTGTGTTAAAGCAGACCCCCGCAAGCAGCAACTCTTTTAAGCAAGCTCCTTTGCAAGGCTTGACTGCAGCACACAAAACAGGCCTTTTTGGTAGAAGTTGGGACCTTTTCTCTTCGGGCAAAGCAGCAAAGTTCCTTAGCTTTCACCTTGCAGCTACCCATCCTACATGCCAATCCTACAGCGGGCAATTGAACTCTGGTACCATGACCCAGCCTGCACTACGCCTGTCCTCAAACTGATGGCGGAGTTGGTACATAATAGGTAGGAACCTCCAAGGCTGGCAGGGATTCGTGCCTGGCCGCCGCTTCAGCCTTTGTGTGGGTCTTGGTGTCCACTTGTGTTTTCTCTACTTCGGCCTCTTTCTGCTATAAAGGCTGCCAAGGGGACAGGGGAGAAACGGGCATTGTTTCAGTAAGGAAGAAAATCCAACAGTTCGGATATCAGTCGTGTCATGACTCAGTCAAACCAAAGAGACACGGTCGATAAACATTACATTTGTTCAGTGTCTGCTTTCAAGGGCAGCGCTGTAAGATGGAGGCAGGCAAGTCATGTTAATTTTTAAAACCTGTGTTTAAAATGAGCGTTGTTCTATCTGGCAGCCAGATGACAACTTTTGCTTTAGAGCATCAGCTCTTTTTGCCAGCAGAGAGGTACCTCTGACGCTATTCAGATAATTCAGAAGCTGTCTAATCTGGCAGTGGAAGGTTGCCAAGGCGCTGCTCTGGCTTACAGCCAGCTGAACACAGCCCTGTAGGAAGGGACCGTTGTTACAGCCGAGGGGAAGGGACGCGAGGTTCAGGCACAAGCATTTTGGGAGCTGACTTTCCGTACCTTCGGACCATTTGCCACATCCGAGCGGCACCTTTGCAGTAGGACGATCCTTACTGGGATCCTTCACGTCCACTCGTTTATTTCAGAGGTGAACTGGACAACTCGCTGCGCTTCCATTGTGAGATCTGTTCACTGTAGGGGGGGGAAAAAATGCCAAGCTCTGAATTCTTGGTCACATTATGAATAGGAGCTAGTCAGCCTGCCCTACAATGCTGCTTCCAAGATGTTCGCTGTGTTTGTGTACAGTAGCCTAGTGACTATTGCCAAGACAGGATTTCCAGCCTCGATCTTATAATATTCCTGACGTCTGTGGAATATAGGCCCTTTCTTCTCTGACAGCAGAGCCCGTCTGTCCCTAAGTGGCTGTGTCCTGTCAGGCTTTGGCAATGGACAGCTGTATTCTCCACCAGATCGGGGCATTTTGTTGAACTCTGGGGAGCAGCCCTGGCAGGAGGGTGCCCAGTAGGCAGCAGCACAGGAGCGTTAGCTTTGTTTTTACTCCCCAGGTATGTTTGAGCTCCGATTTATTCCCTGTCTTTCTGTTAGATCCCAACGGCTGCAGTTTGATGTGTCCTCGCCGAACGGCATCCTGCTCTTCCGAGAAACGAGTAAAATGATAACTACGTATGGTGAGTATCCAGCAGGTGGGATCCGGCCAGCCTCCGTCTGCCCTTGACTCCTCCGCTTGCTTGGGGAGTGAGGGCTGGGGCACATGCCAGCTCGGAGAGCGAGCCCAGGCTGGGAAGCGGTGCCAAATCACTCGCTGGATGCATGCTTAGAGACAGAGAGACGCTCTGCTCGAAGTGCTGGGTAGGCAGGCAAGCAGAAGGGGCAGGGTGTTTGCCGTGCAAATGAGGAAGGAAATGACAGCAAGGAGCCCAGCTGAGCCCATCGTGAGGGTGGAAGGTGACATGGGCAAACCCTGGGAAGCAAGGGGGAGAGCAATCCTGTCCTTACGCTGTCCTGTTTCCACTGTGGAATTACATGCAGCTGTGTTCTCCCATGTTTCCTAGTAGAGCCGCACGTAACTTGTAACAGATTCCTTAACCTTCGGCTGGGGAATAAGAATAACCGTCTCAGTCACTCCTTACGGCTCTACTGTTGGTTTTCCTGCACTCTGGGGGAGAAAAGGTGGGGATGTGGTTGCTGAAATACTGAGTCCGCTTCTGTGCTCGTGCAGGAAATCGTATCCTAACGCTTGGGGAGGTCCCAAAGGATCAAGTCTATGCCTTGAAGCTCAAGGGGATTTCCATCTGCTTCTCTATGCTGAAGGCTGCACTGAGCGGGAGCTACGTCAACTTTGGGGTCTTCCGTCTCTACGGGGATGATGCACTGGACAATGCCTTGCAAACTTTTATCAAGCTTCTGCTTTCCATCCCTCACAGTGACCTTCTGGTAAGCCAACACCTGTGATTAGCAGTGTAAACACATGGCTGGGGAAGACTGTACACCAAAGGAATACTTCCATCCCAGAGACACATGAACTTGTGCCACTTCCAGGAATCCCAGCCATAGGCACAGACCAGTGGGAAATTACCATTCCTGGAGTGTGCAGAGGCAGGGTTTGCGTGTAGGCTGTAACCCCACCACCCACGGGCCTGGTGGGGTACGCTCCAGCGTGGTACGCTCCACGTCTCAGCAGAGCAATTGCCAAAATAATTCCTCCTCTGTCTGAAAAAACACTCCCCGTGAGTGAAGGATTGTTCTTCCCTGTATTGCCTGTGGGCAGAGATCTCAATGCATCAGCAGTTGCAGTGCAACCTGCTTACTGAAGACATCCACCTACGGAGTCTTGCTCCTATCCAGACGTTGGATACAGAAATCCATTATGCGGCGGAGCTTTGAGGCCCTATCAGCATATTCCTGCTTGGCAAAATAAAGAGGAGAGAGGGCAGCATATATTCCTACTAATGTATTACCATAGCAGGACCTGGAAGAAGTTGTTGCCCTCTCTGTAACTGCATTCAGCACGTTCTTGATTGAACGTAGCGGTGACCGAACCATCGCTCTTGAGACGTGCTGAGACGGGGCCGCTCTGCAGGACTCCTAGCAGAGCCCCCAGCGAGTCTGGGGGCTGCTGAGGGGTCTGTGGCACCGAATGCAGTGCAGGCTGCTGAGCCCAGCACGGCGCACGTTGATTTTGATGAGCTCTGGCACTCTGGAGAGCCCGTCCTGTCCCTGCACCTCCAGCACCGGCATTAGTCAGCTAATGCTCCCCGTTTAGGAACGAGCCAAGCAGCGGGGAAAGGTGTTTTTGGATGTAGCAGTGTTGGGAACCTGCTGGATCATTGTTGCCGGAGCCTGTTGGGAAGGCTTTTGGTGGGGGAGAGGGGTGGAAAATATGTTGGCCCACGAGTTATGCTGTGAGAGAGGTTGGTTTGTTCTCTTTCCAGGAGATACAGTAAGCAGTTTTCAGGTGATTAATGAATGGGTTGGGTCTAGCAGAAAACCTGAACTGGTGGTTACAAGCTAGCCACAAGGCCTTAAATTAAGTCTTTCTCTCTTCCTTTCTCTGCAGGATTATCCCAAGCTCAGCCAGTCATACTATTCCTTGCTGGAAGTTCTTACCCAGGACCACATGAACTTTATAGCCAGTCTGGAGCCTCATGTAATCATGTATATTCTCTCTTCCATTTCAGAAGGCCTCACTGCACTAGGTAACTGCTTCTGTTCTCTGTTGTGCTTTTAGGGCTTTGATTTGGTAGCGGGGAAAGATTTTGGTCGCTTCGAATGCGTAGTATTTCGGGCTAACGAGTTACGGCGTACTGCGTGAATGGGTGGAGGAGTTTCACCTCTGTTGAAGCCGGAACATTAGAGACAGTGGATATGTCAGCGAGGAAGTTGCTGACCTGTTTAGGGTTAGGTGGTTCTTGCTTTCAGAGTCCCCAAAATGACCCAGATAAACGGCAGTGTCTCCCTGGGCGCTTGCCCAGGTGCATCTGAGCGAGGGAAATGCTGGCAGTACCCCAGTATCCCTCCCCCCTTTCCTGTTCCTGCAGACACCATGGTTTGCACAGGCTGCTGCTCCTGTTTGGACCACATTGTCACCTATCTCTTCAAGCAACTGTCTCGCAGCACCAAGAAGAGGACCACGCCTCTGACCCAGGAGAGCGACCGGTTCCTGCACATCATGCAGCAGCACCCAGAGATGATTCAGCAGGTAAAGACCGAAGGCGCAGGGCCTTGTTGTGGCATGGCACAGTACAATCCCCGATAAGCCCTGAATTTTATTAGCGTGATGTCATGTGGAGGCTGCCTGCTCCCTGCTCTAGAGCCCCAGGCTCTTCCAGAGCAAAAAGGATTTTTTTGCTGGTATTGCATCTCACATCTCACCTACACGTTCATCCTATGGGAGGTCTGATGCACAGCCACGCTTCAGGGCCGTGGTTCTCCCTGTGCAAGGAACACCATTTTTGCATTTCAGACGTGAAAGGCAGTAGCCNTTTTTTTTTTTTTTTTTTTTTCCCTGAGAGAGACACAGTTATGGGCGGTGCTGGCAGTTCATAGAAATGAAGCCAGGAAAATACACCTTCAACCAGAGCGCATGCGCTCTTCTGCCGCTTTAAAAAAATACAATCAGGGTTTGTTTAAATCCCTGGAACAGTTCAGTGGTAGGTGCGCAGTCACGGCAGAGCAGGCACCGCGGGGTCCCCAGGCTTTATGGAGTACAGCGACGATCCCTCTGCTGCGGTGCTCGTGTTGGGACCACGTGAAAGTGGGGTTTGCAGCCTGTTGGGGGCACGTGCTGCCTTGGCAGCCTTCAGAACGGCCTCTGCAGGGTGAATTTGTAATTGGGTTTTACGTGCCGGTAGCACAACTGCCATCTGTCTCCTGCCTCCATCCCCAACACCTCCGACAGACACGGAGCTTGCTGGGATTTGTCTTCGCTGCTGGTCAGGAGCGCGTGCGGTGGCAGAGGATCGATTGCGAGTGGAGACATTTTCCTTGCTCAGATCGGGTTTTGCTCAGCGTATACCTACATGTACCGTGGCATTCAGGTACCTCTGTGTCACTTAATGACAGATGACTCTGCTCACAGAGGTTTCGGTGCTCCAGAGGGCCCTGCGGTGGGATCTGGAGAGCCATACCTTATAGCAAAACACTTTTTATATGCCTCTCTCCTGGCCGTGCTGCTTTGAACAGCAGCGCTTGGTGCATTTTTGATGGTGTTATCCAACCTCGCTTGCTGGTACTTGTCAAAGTGTCAGCATGACTCCCACGTGAAAGCAGGGAATATTGTTCCACTCTTGCTGGTAGATAAAATGCAGAGAAAAGCAGGCTTTTTTCGGGGGCTAGAAGCTGCGTTTTCTGAGGATAAAAAGAGAAACTGCATCTTCCAAAGCAGCTAGGTTAGATATTGGCTTTAGCCTAAGGAGGCTGTGGAAGGGAGTGCAGACCGCTGTAGTGCGGACTAGAGGAAGCTCCCCAGGACACCAGGGCACCTGCTCTCTGCGTTTAAGCACTTGTCATTAGCTCCTTTGAGTGAAGATGAGACAATCTTCCCCTGGCTGCCTTGGGGCAGGGTGGAGTGTGTCAGGGATAAACATCCTAAAGGCTTTCGGCACCTCCTCCACCACTTCATGGGGGCTCCGGGTCCTCCTCTTGTCCCAGCTCTGTAATATCGACGCTGCACCACTGGAAGCATCAAAGGTGCTCGTTTCTCCCGAGCCTGGGCAGCTCCGTGGTGAGGAGAGAGCTGGGATGGAAGGGCTGGTTTCAAACCTCACTCTTCCCTCTTCCAGATGCTGTCAACAGTGCTGAATATCATCATCTTTGAGGACTGCAGGAACCAGTGGTCCATGTCTCGGCCTCTGCTTGGCTTGATACTGCTCAACGAAAAGGTAAATGTCCCGCCCTGCCGTCGCAGCGGGGTGGGCTTGGATGATTGTTGGAGCCTTGGGGCTGGAGGAAGCAGAACGGCGTCAGAGCAGGTGGTTGGGAAACCGGGACTGTGTGTGGAGGGAAGGGTGTCCAGCCCTCCCCTGCAGCAGCCGTGACGCTAAGGAATCCTATTAACTTCCATTTGTGAGGCCACTGGAAGTCACTTGAAGAGCCGCAACGCTTTTTCTCCCTCTTCCCGAGAGCCTGTCGCGTGTGCCCTGTCCCAAAGCCAAGGGAGCTATTCCTCTGAAAATGAACCCGTCCTCCTCTTGTCTCCCCCAGTATTTCTCCGACTTGAGGAACAGTATAGTGAACAGCCAGCCTCCGGAGAAACAGCAGGCCATGCACCTCTGCTTTGAGAACCTCATGGAAGGCATCGAACGCAACCTCCTCACCAAGAACAGGGACAGGTGAGTGTGGGGCAGGGACCCCGTCGCGGGGGCTTTGTGCAGAAGCTCATCCTGGAGGGTTCCGTGGTCCTTGGGAGAGAGCAGAACGCCGGAGGAACGGACAACCTCCTGCTCTAACGCGCCGCTCTGCCTTTTCCTTAGGTTCACGCAGAACCTGTCGGCCTTCAGGCGGGAGGTGAACGACTCCATGAAGAACTCCACCTACGGCGTGAACAGCAATGACATGATGAGCTGACGTCTCCCAACTCCACCTGTACAGAGCAGCATCTCTTTGGCCTGGCCCAGAGGGGTTACCGTTTCCGATGGAAAGAAAAGAGGGCGTTTCTAATCCCTGCTCTTCCCCAGGGCTGGATTGCGGCGCTCGCTTTGGGCTGTACTCCACGTCCCGAGGGAGGAGGGAACAGGAGGGGTTGTTGAGCTCACCGGGGCAGGGGACTTCTGTTTCCGTGGGAGGGGGTGGAAGGGCATAAGCCAGGTGCAAGAATCCAGCGTCTCCCTACCCGAATGTCTGCGTGGAACGCCAGCGCTCTGCTGCAGCCTGCCTTGTATAAACATGTACATTTTTTCATAACATTTTGAACAAGGTTTATATTGACTCAGTTTAAAAAAAAGAAAAAAAAAAAANGAGGAAAAAAAAAAAAAAGCGTGATTGAAATTTTTACAGAGTCCTGGTGCACCGGTGCTGGCGTGAGGGTTGTGTATGCGAGTGAGGAAAGCGTGTCCTGCAGGCCTGAAGCTTTACTGGGCGAGGGGGTGGGTGTGTGAAAGTGCAGAGATATATTTAGTGNCTTTGGCCTGGCCCAGAGGGGTTACCGTTTCCGATGGAAAGAAAAGAGGGCGTTTCTAATCCCTGCTCTTCCCCAGGGCTGGATTGCGGCGCTCGCTTTGGGCTGTACTCCACGTCCCGAGGGAGGAGGGAACAGGAGGGGTTGTTGAGCTCACCGGGGCAGGGGACTTCTGTTTCCGTGGGAGGGGGTGGAAGGGCATAAGCCAGGTGCAAGAATCCAGCGTCTCCCTACCCGAATGTCTGCGTGGAACGCCAGCGCTCTGCTGCAGCCTGCCTTGTATAAACATGTACATTTTTTCATAACATTTTGAACAAGGTTTATATTGACTCAGTTTAAAAAAAAGAAAAAAAAAAAAAAAAAAAAAAAAAAAAAAAAAAAAGGGGAAAAAAAAAAAAGGGA
>VZSF01003309.1:1075-29096 GCA_013398295.1 Chionis minor | reverse complement strand
AGGTCTGTACTGCAAAGCAATGCATCACTGTGCCAAAAGAAACCTTTTCTCCTGTCCGGCAACTAGCATTTCGTGGGAAGGGAAGACATTAAATTATTTATAAAAGTGGTGTTTTTAACACAAAGAGAGTGCAGCTTTTTTAATTAATTATTGTTCGGGCGGGGTGCGGGGAGGGAGTGGGAGAGGGGAAAAGGAAATGTCAGGAATTGGCGTTGTACATTTAAGGCCAAGACCATTGCTACTGGAAAGAGAAGAGTAATTTTTTTTTTTCGTATTTTATTTTTGTGTATATGATATATGTGCGTGTGCATTTTATTGACGCCCGGCCACAATGTTGGGGGGAGGGGGTTTGGTGTGTTGTTTTTTTTTCTCCTCTCCCCCGAATAAAAGCTGCCCCCTAAATAAAGACAGTAATAAGGAGAAAAGCGTGATCTCTGTACCGGCGTGGAGGGAGGGGAGCCCGCCAGGGGGGTAGCCTTGGCGGAGGAGCGCTCGGGCTGCGGGGGCAGCCGGGCTTGCCCGCCCTTTCCTCCCCATCCCTCCCGGCGGGTAGAGGTGCCACGTACGGACCCGCCTTATTTTTGACCGTGGGAGGTGAGAGAGGTTCTCCTCCTGGGCTGCCGCCAGGTTTTTTGGAAGTCCTCTTCAATTCCTCGAGCCAAATTGGGTTTCCCCGGCGGCGCTCAGCCCTGCGGAAAGGCTGGCGATTTGCAGGCAGGCAGATTTGCCCGACTTGGGGGCAGCCTGTGGAAGTCCTGAGAATCTGCCTACCTTTTTTTTTAATTATTATTTTTCTTTTTCTCCTTCTCTAACCCCCTCCCGAAAGACAGCAGACGAAATGTAATCCTGTTGTCACCTCTCGGTCCAAAGAAAATTCGCTTCGGGAAGGTCGTTGGCACGACCGGGCTCCAGCTGCTTCTGGTGCGGGACAGTTTCCCTGGCACCTACAGCAGGGTGGAGGTTATTGAGTGTTTGCCGGTAATAAAAAAGTTTACACACGTTGCCTTCTCCCGACGCGGGTTATGCGAAGGCTGCTTCGTATTGCCAGGAGTGCTCGGGAAAGCCTCGGAAAGACCGAGTCGGAAAAAGGGAAGGATGGGGTTTTAACCGCCCCTGGTACTGAATTACAATTCAGTGGCGTCCCCGAACTCGAAGAGCTTTAAACAAACGCCGAAATGATAATTCGGGGCTTGTTTGTTCGTTTGTTTGTTTTCATTAAAAAAGGATGAAAATAGGAGGGCTTTTTTCCCCTCCAAGTGTTCTGTAAGCACCGATCACCTAATCAAACGATGACAAGCAGAACTTGGGGCGCCGGTTGTTCTTTTTTTCTAATCATTCTTATTTCGGACCCTGGAGTTTCTCCCCCACCTCCTTTTCCCTCAGCCTCGGGTTCGGTGGCTGAACAGCTTCTATCCCACTCGCAAAAATTGTGCTGGATAGCGAAGGTGTGCTGGGAAAAGGAGAGCTTCAAACAGAACGATCTGCGGGCGAAAACACGGACTTGTTTCAATACAGCTCAAGCAGATTTCACGGTGTGTTTAGCTCAGACCATAACATTCATCAGAACATTGCGAGAGATTAGTGACTAATGTATGAAGTAATCCAACCCTTGAAGGAATTGGTTTTTATGTACACACATGCATGCGCGCACACACACACACACACACACACACACACACTATTTCGACATCATTCTGCCTTCAAGGCTCTGTACAAATATTAATCTGTCCTTCTATAATCTACCTTTTCCTCTGGCTTGTATTTTAACATCTCTTTCTTTACAGGAGTCCATACGAGCCGTCAGTATGCAACTGCTAATATCTTTTGGTTTTGTCGAGCTGNACATCATTCTGCCTTCAAGGCTCTGTACAAATATTAATCTGTCCTTCTATAATCTACCTTTTCCTCTGGCTTGTATTTTAACATCTCTTTCTTTACAGGAGTCCATACGAGCCGTCAGTATGCAACTGCTAATATCTTTTGGTTTTGTCGAGCTGTAATGATCATATTTCGGGGGGGGGAGGGGGGGGGATGTTAAAAGCACCTTGACGGAACGTGGAATTTGTTATTACAACCACGAGGGTGTATTTAATCGGATGTACGTAAGCGTGAGTAGGGATGGATGCGTATGTAACGTATGTTTCACAGGATGACATTCGGCTTTTTACTTTTAGGAAAGTCCCTTTCTCATTAAAAAAATAACTCAGCGTTAAAAAAGAAACAAAAAGGGGAAAAAAAAAGCCGCAGAGTTCGAGGCGCGCCTTCTGAATAAGTATTTGTCTCCCACGAATCTCGATTTTTGGATACGTCGCGAAACGTACGTCAGCAGTACGGTATAAGGAGGATCTGCGTCCTCGCCGTCCTTTCCTAGTGCTTGCCCGGATTTCCCCAGCCGGTCGGGATGAGGGTTTGAGGGAGCCCGTGGCACCGGGGCTGCCGGGTGAGGCGGTGGGAGGGCGGCCAGGGCAGGCAGGTACTTCCAGGGCTTTGGCTTGCTGAAGGCTCGGGTCTGCTCCACCTCCTCCTCCTCCTTGAGCATCATCGTCTGAAGAGGAGGCAAGGGACCAATTTCCCCCTGCTGACCTTTGGGTGGAAATTGCCCCGTTCGCGATATTGATTAGACCCTGCCGACGTTTTCTGAGCGAGGGAGCTGGAACAGCTTGGTCACACGCAAGTGAAGTTACGGGAGGAAAAAAAAAATAAATAAAAATAAAATTAACAAACCGTCTGGGTGCGGGCTGCCATCCTGCCCGGCGTTCGCGGCAGAGGTAGCCGCCTGCCACCCTCGCGGGGGGGCGGGACGCCCCTGCCCGCAGCCCCCGGCCGGGACCGGGAGCCGGTGGAGGGGGGGGCCCAGCCCTGGTGTACAGCCATAAATCCGGGCTGTCAGCTGTGACAGACGGCTGGTGAAACACAGCACCTGTCCAAACACTTTCCAGCAGCAGGTAATCAGAGAACCGACACTTTACATTTTTGTGTGGAACAAGCACATTAACCGTTTCGCAGACCTTCCCCAAAACAGCGACGATTGTGTGTCTGGGCACTTTGTCTTTCTTAACGTCTAATAAATCAGGATGACAGAAGAGAGACAAAGCCTTTCTCCTTTTGATACACGGCACATCGGCAGTAAGCCGATCCTTTTGTACCCTGTTCTGTCAACCCTACAAAGGTCTACGTCGCCCAGAGTATGGGAGTGCCTGTTGGATGGGTGCTGTTCGGGATACTTGAGGGATACTAGAGGCAAAACTGTGTCAGTGGCACAGAAAGCCTGGATGGAATAGGGAGCGTAACAGGCTGTTCATCGGCGTGTGAGAGATCGGCAAACATCCCATGCTAGCTGCTCCATGGTGTCCACATTTTCTTTGTGCAGCCCTGGGTGAAAACCCAAGCCTGAGCAGAATTGCACATGAATTCTGGCCCAACCGGGCTCTGGTTTTAACTGCATTTTTCAAAAAGAGATTTGCTTTTCCAAATAAATATGGTTTATTTCCAAGACTTTTTGTTCCATAACTGCTTCATCTCTTGCAGGTTCTGAATGTCTTACTGTGCTTTAAAAAGGGGGAAAAAAAAACACCCCACCTTACCTTACGATCAAAACATTTTTGTAGGGCTTCTCCCTTTCTTGCTGTCCCCACCCCCTGATAGTGATAAAACCAATTTCGTACTTGGATACTGTTAGTCCTAACCACTTTCCTAAATCTCTTAAAATTTCAACCTACTGAGCAGAAGAACTGTATAAACTCCTCCTTTGTGGATTAAGATCAAACTCATACAAAAGAGAAGTTTAAGCACTTCGGGAGTTAATGGATGTCAAACAGGAGCTCACAGAAGAAACATGCTTGTGAAAGTGACCCGTGGATAACAGTTTGTGTATATTACATAGATTCCATGCAACAGGAGAATACAGTAACACTGTGCCTATTCTACTTTATAGTGGATGCAAAGAGTTTTACTCCTTTAAATTAGTGGAGAGATTAGGGCAGCATTTTGATTGTATTATCTCACTATCAGATTAATTAACCCCTTTTTTTCGCCAGCCAGATCTGATGAAGCCTTATCCTGGTTTTGGGTGGGACAGAGGTAATTTTCTTACAAGCAGCTAGTATAGTGCTATGGTTTGGGTTTAGTACAAGAATAAGGTTGATAACACACTAATGTTTTTAGTTGTTGCTAAGCAGTCAAGGACTTTTTAAGCTTCCCACAGAAGCTGAGAGGAAGCATAGACAGGACAACTGACCCAAACTGGCCAAAGGAATATCCCATACCATAAACATCATGCTCAGTATATAAATGGGGGCTGGCTGGGTAATTTTTGGGAGGCAGGAATTGCAATCACTGCTGAGGACAGGCTGGGCAATCAATAGTCAGGTGGTGAGCAATCGCATTGCATGACTCATTTTATGTATTTTTACAATTGTGATTATTTTCTCTTCCATAACTGTTCTATTAAACTGTCTTTATCTCAAGCCATAAGGTTTCGGTGTGGTTTTTTTTTTTCCTTCACACTTCTCCCTATCCCATTTCGGGGCAGGGGAAGAGGAGCGAGTGAACAGCTGTGTGGTCCTCGTTGCCAGCTGGGGTTAAACCACAAGCCTGAAACTTGCTCTCAGCTCTTACGGTCCCAACGACCATAAGATGGGATAGGTAGCCCTTCAGTATTCTGAACCCTCACTCAGGAAGAAGTCCACTGAAATCAATCACTGTATTCAAGAGCAACCCTAGCACAGCAGCACTAGCCACAAGGCTCAGTTCAACACAGATCCCTAGTGAAAGCTTCTAAGCAAAAGTGCAGCCATCTAATGTGACACTAGATGCAGAGATGACTGAAAGAGGATGTATGTAATTTTGCCTTGAGACCTTGTCCGTTTTTTCTGTCCCAAACCATTTTTCAAAAGGGTAATTCTTAAGTACCTGTCAGGATGTATCAGACACAGAAGGCACTTAACAAAAAGAAATCTCAGCCCAGAAAAAGGCATATACAAAGGATGCAGATGCACAGCCCCTTCATCTTTTGCATCATGCCTTAAGTAGCCTGAAGTGAAACTTCCTACAGAAGAGTAAGGAGAACGGTCACAGCCCCGCACGGAAGGGTAAAGTTTCAGAACTGAAGTCCACATTTTGCGCAATTCTTCATTGAGTGGGGGGAGGTGTTTCATTTAATAACAGACGAGGGAGTCCCTTTATTGTGCCAGGCTTTTTGCCTTTTAAGTCTGAAGTACACATGAAAACAAAGATGAAATCCACCTCCAGCCAAATTCAAGGCACTAAAGCTGTGATTTCGGCAAGGGTGGTTGTGTCCTGTTGCAACTTTGCCGAGCGCTGCAGTAGCTCTTTAATAATGGGGTGAATATGCTTCCATTTTCCATTTATGTTCTGGAGAGAGAACATCTTCCTCTTGAATAAACTCTCCTGTCTTCATTGACGCTCTCAGAAATGTTGAAACCAGCTTCAGAAAAAGCTATCTATGAAGACCAAGTATCCCATCATAAAATCAAACAGATAGCTAGAGAGAGTTTGGCCCTTCCCAGACATCCAAACCTATATTAACATATCATTATTTATGTTATATAGATCACCACCTTCAGAAAAGCTAGTAATTTACGTAGTCTCCAGCCCTGCATAGGAGCTAAACATTGTTGTTGCCTTCAGGAAGTTTTGCCTCCCTACATCTGGATGGACTAGGCCTTTGTCCTCTTTTCCAGAGCCAGAGGGGGTGTGTACAAGGAAGGACTGAGAGAATGCACTGTCATAATATTTGTGCTCTTGCACCATGGTATTGTTTTCTTTGTTATGACACATTTCAAAATTTCAGAGCTCTTTCAAGCAGGATGGCGTACTAATAGCCTCCTTTGCTATACTTCTGTGGGTTCTTTCCTTAATAGCAAAGCAGAGAATATTCAAGGTGGAGCAATACAACTCTACCCTTCAGTACAATGTCTTGAGCAGAATATGTGGGAAGTCAGACAAAGGACCATCAGGCAGAAAAGAATGAGAGAAAAAAATGAAAAATAGGTTGACAACTACTTTTCCAAATTCCACTGATCATAGCTATTCATCAAGTACATGTTTATAAGCACTACGTAAGGGTTCATAAATGTTTTAATAAGTATAATTTAGCTGGTTTAGGGTCCAATGAGTTTATTTTAGCTGTGTTTGTGCTGTTGTTATTTTAAGTAATAATTTGGTACTGGAGTAATACTCTAATAACATCTGACAGCCAACTAGTAACCCTTCACATAAATAGTGTATTTTATGTTATCCTTACTAGAATATTTTTAGCCCACGGCAGAGAAGCAATGTTAATGAATATCACACCAGAGCCAAACTGAGCTAACTACCCATATTCTGTGGCTCCATGGTGTATCCCAGGCTATCTCACTGGACAGATGCATTTAAAGCAAGACTACTTCTATGAATTTCATTTTTGACATAACTTTTAGTTACCCAACTTAGAGACCTTAAAGTTTCAGCAGAAACCTGAGATCCTGATTTCCTAAAAGTGTGCTAGCTGTTACAAATGGCCAGATAAACTTCAATATTCCAAGTAGAAGTTGTCAACCTTGCTTCAAGGTTTTAAAAAGATAATTTTCTGTAAGACCTAAGAGGTTACCTACAGCCTTTCAAAACAGGCATATGACACCAAGCTGTTTATTTCAATTCCTTCCACAGCATTTGCTGTTGAAAGTTGTGACATCTCACTATGGAAAGAGTTTTCCCTAGATTTCTAATAATAGTCTATGAAAATGCAGACATGAGAGGCTTCTACAGTTGCTCAATTCACTTTCCTTCCAGTGCAGTTTCTTCCAGTTTATGTTTAATAACTCACGAAGCAAGACAGTGTTTAATAACCTTGTTTAAAACATCCTAAGCTATGAAGAAGAAACCCCACACAATATGGTTTCCTTTATGAGAAAAGTTAAGTTGCATCACCAGGTAATAACAGATTTTTAGTGTTTGATATTCCTTTAAAAAGTGTCTAACGCAATTCTCTTTCTCCATCCAGCAACTGCTGCTGCTCTAGGTACTGCATCCAGTCATCTTCAATACAGCGGTATGTTCTCATTACTCATCCTCATAACACCGAAGTAATTCCCCTCTCTTTGGCATATACAAGCCTCAATTAGTTGTATGTTATCATCACATTCCCCATTAATCACTTCGCAGAATTGTACAGATGCACAGCAGCAGCTTTCTCACTTTTTCCTCATAAGTCAGTCCAGGAACCCCCCTAGTCATTTCTGTTTTTCTCTGAACTTCTCTGGAGTATTTCTTTCTGACTAATCATAAGACATGGTGAAGGCATAGCTTTCTGTGTCACAATACCTGGAGTCATGTCAGGTTCTTCCCACGCCCCCCCCAGCTCCAGAAGCAGCAGGTTAAAGAAGGACAAAAGTTACAAGTTGTCTTCCAAGAGCCAGACTAACACATGACAACAGAGTACACAGACTGCAGTTACCCAACCTTCTAGCAATAACCACCAAAAAACCCCTTCAGTGTAACATTTCAATAAAGTCTTGTTCAAGCAGAGAAACAACCTTCCCTTTTCACCTCCGTCTGCTCCCTTATCTTACTTGTCCTTATCCAAGGCTATCCTTGAGGAAGCAGAAGCAATTTCTCCCTTGACTGTAATCTACAAAACACTGAGCACAGAAAGACAGAACATGCCATAGACTCGTTTGAGGCCAGCATCCTTTGCCAAGATGACTTTGCTCCAGGTCTCTTGCAGACACCACCTCTCCTTCCAAAACCTGAGTTGGGAAGATAATAATGGCATATAAACTGCATTCTTCCTGGTCCGAGCCCCTAGCTCAGCTCAACACACCCATCCTGTGACAAAGTCACTGCTGAGACTTCAGCCAAAGCAAAATAAATGTATGCCACCGTTAATGCGTTCCCAATGAAGCATTGGCAATCTCTAGGTCTTTTATAGCTAGCAAAATGAAATGTTTGTCAGAGCTCTACAGGAACGTTCAGGTTTAAATTTTCCTATTTCCCAGGGACTAGGCATTGCTCCCCATTGCTTTTACTCTGTATAAAGGAGATGGGTTTTACCCTTTTACTGGGAATAAGCTCCCTCCACCCCATACTGTTCCCAGTGACTGCAAGGGAGAATTTCCCCTGTGCATTATCATTTCTGTCACTAAAGGTGACAAGTTTAAATCTGACCAGTTGACTCGACAAGCTCAGCATGTGCTATCATCTTGTTATTACCATTTCTTCCTCTCCAGCACAACCAACCAGAGCAAGGATTGTAAGGCTACCCAAATTACCTTTAATTAATATTCACCACAGTAAAATTGGAATTAGACACTCTCTTCTTCCTTGTACAGCTGAAACAGCAAAACAAAAAGATCCTGTAACTAGCTTAAAAAGAAGTGAAAGGCACACATTTCATCATTTGATTTACATGTTGGGGAATTATGCTGGGTTTTTCTACAGGGTGGAGATGACTCCTCAAACTGGGAAACAATGTCTGAAGCAGCTAGAAATCAATCAGTTCACATGCAGTTTTGTGGACGCTGGAATGATACCAAAAGCCTGTTAGTTGGACGAGTGAGTTGGTCTAGCAGAGAAAAGCAAGGGATGAATAGTTCTAGAGCTAATGCTTGCACTAATTCACAGAATTTACTGTCTTACTCTGAGGTACCATATAGGACTTTTTATTTTCAGGTCACGGGGTGGTATCAGCAACTAGTAGTTATTTTAGTTTTATACATATATTAGTGTTACATAAAAAACAAGCCCTACAATAAAACATCTCAAAGCTGATAGTTCAAAAACTGGCACTATTGTGCTCATACGCCATTATTTTAGCTCCTTTTAATTCAGTGCACATACCATTGTAGTGCACTGTTTAAATTACAGGATCACACTATTTTTCTTCCTATAAGATTCCTGCATCATCCAATAACTAGTTATTGTGGGAAGGAAACAGTCTTGTGCAATTAAAAGGAATATTGTTCTCAGGGCCATGACTCAATGGAAGTCGGAAGGTTTATTGCAAGTGAGAAAAAGGACCTCTGGAAAAGAACGGCTGGTTTAAATGTTTAAGTCATAGGATTCTGGATGTGCATGTACACAGAAGCCAAAAATCTTTTCATCCAGCTTGATATCAGGATATATTGAAACCTGTTGTAAACTAAGCCGTGCCTTTTGCATCTGGAGTACTTCTGGTAGTTAGCTTTATCAGGAACATAGGCAGTCATTACTTTACCAGAACCTATTCTAATACAGGGGACACTGCAATCAAAAAGGCAGACTCTGTGGTATCATGCACACCCTGTCGTAGTATCCTTTTAGAAATGAGGTTTTGCAATTTCTGAACAGTCACATGCACCTAGAGTTGAGTCTAACTCAGATAATAATCTAAGCCTTGGGACCCTTCCCTTTGGCACAGTTCTGCTCTTCCTCAGCAGGACAAGAAACCCGGCGTAGCACGCTGGTGCCTACAGGTCACCTAAATGTGATGAGGTCTGACAAAACTGTACCCTCATCTTCGTATTCATTCTTATATAATTGCTTGCAAAACAGGATTGAACGCTGCTTGAGTTCAATTTATTTCGGTTGGTTGCTTTCGTAAGCGCCATCCATCCACCTCCTCTGATGCAAGGCCAGCAAACAGCATCCTACAGAGGTTGTCCCTGTAGCCTGGATCTATCAGCCATCACTGTACAAAGTCCATGCACAGGAGCATCACAGGGATTTATGACAACAAAAGGAGGACTTGGTATCCATAAACTTATTACCAGAGTCTATTCCTCTGCCCTCAGACCATACCTGCTGTGTGCAGTTCCTACCGATACCATTTACATCCAAACCCTTATACACAAGCTATAAAAGTTAGCAAACTGTCAAAAATAACACAAACTAATAATTATATTTCACCATTTCACGACAGCCGTAAGACACTTGAATTGTATGTATAACATACCCCCCCAAAAGGACCGGTAGGAATGGATGCACGGAACAATAACCTCTCTTCTATTTGTTTGACAAATTTCTCATTCAATGACAAGAACAGACCGAGGAATACTGAAAATATATTTCTGTATATTGAGTGGGAAGTATGTTCCCTGCTTAGCTTCCATGTCACAATTTCATTTCACAACAGGAAAAAAAAAAGGTTGATGATACCAAAAAAAAAAGTAAGACCCATTTGTTTTCAAGTTATACACATCTACATGACAGATAGCTCCAGCTGATTTCAGCAGGAGTTCTCATGGACATTAAATATCTCAGTCATGCAGCTCTTGTTGGGAGTGGCCCAAAACCCAGCAGAGCCAGGAACTAAATGGGAGCAGCTATACATTAATCTTAATTGCTATTCTATAAATAGTCTGGGAAAGAAGGCAATGGGAAGCCCCAGCCAAATTGAGCAACCAGAGTCATGAAGGGGTATTTTCGTGTCCCCTGCATTATTAAAAGGCCAAATAAGTGTTCAAATTAGAAGGCTCAAACACTAGCATGAAACTTTGTTTTGAGCAAGAGGCTCATTTTGGCATAAAGCCAAAAAAAAAATCATAAAACTCATTTTCGCCTGACAGTTTACTATATGTTTTCATCTTTCTCCACCCCATTTCTTTAAACTGTGCTATACAAGAGCCAAACTTGAAATCTTCAGATGCCGAACATGCCCACTACTTAAATAACAACTGACCTTAAACTTATCAAAAACAGCCTTAATGCCACAACTGCAGCAAGTTTTGAGGGACCCATAAGATTTCAGGGTGCTGAGCTTAACACGGACCAGGCTGTCTTCAGTTTTTCTGAGGTTTTCAGCATGGTTAACCAACCAAGCACACCTGCTTTTGTGCATTAACAGCCCATCCCACAGACTGTGCAGGGTTCTGCCCCAGAGAGGCAGGAAAAGTCTCCGTCTCATACAATGCCTCCCAGAAGTCCATGCAGTGCCATCCTTACTTCAAACAGAAGGAGCCCTTTGACTCCAGTGTGAGGCAGGATCAATGAGCAACATCTGGAAGATCTACCAGACCAGGTCTCACAACAGCATATCTCCTTGATGAACATAACGCAAAAAAACTAGGCCTTCAAAATACACACTCATCCTTCAGGGAGAATCACAATAGACAGGAGTTAGTCAGATGCCCACGGACAGCGAGTGACTCATCATTCTTTAGCAAAGTAAAGTCACTCCCTCATATATTGAGGACTGGAGCTGAAGTCCAGAGTGATGGATTCATGTTCCTCTAACCAAGACTGCTCCACAGGCTGTCTGCAGGGATACCAGCTTCACCCAAGCCACTCCTGCCATTCAGGACCATCAGTTATCATCCACAGCAGCAACTGGAAGGAGCCTGAGAAAGGACGAGTGAACGCCTCTGAGAGTCTTCCAAAGGCCTTGCTGCAGCTCTGTCTGACAGCACATCAGTGGCAAGTCGAGGTTTGTAGGTTCCCAACTTAAACACTCTTATCACTGTGTGCAGCTCTGAGCGCGCCGCCCTGAGGGTTCCTTTCTGCCCATCAATGCACAGATATGTTATCATCATTTTCTATCATGTAAACTTGACTACTGTTCAAGTTACGCTGATATGTGATAACTATATAGTGTTCATCACCTGTATCAGGTTGAAAACATACCTGAGCTTCAAGATGTTTACACGTACAGACTAGTAGAGGAGTTTGACTGGTAGCCCTATTTGCATAAGGCTCTCCCTCCTTACTTTATCAGTTCTACAGATTGAACAGACAGAAAAACTTGATAATATTTAAATAGAATTTACACATTTTCATTAAAATAGAATTATAGTGGTGACAAAGCAAAAGACGGTTTTCTATTAGGAGGATAAAATCCTGTTTGAAGCTACTCAATCAATCATTTATTAAGTCTCAATCAGTTTTCATTTGGTTTATTTTTCAGAGAGTTGGTCAACACCGACAAACATACTGCTGCTTTTAATTTGCTTTATTTCCTCCATTACATCCTTTATTTTATTCCCCACAAACTAAGGAGAAAAATTGTGAAAAACTTCATTTTTATAAATGTCATCATAAATATCATCTGATAGAAGCAATATCAAAGAAGCCCATATTAGTTTTATCAATACACGTGATCTGAACAATACATCAATGTTTTATCTACAGGTAGAAGTTATTTGACAACTCATCATTTACACTTACATAACAAAAAAGCCTGAATATCTTATTTTTCTGGTTGCACAAATCAAGACATATTTGTATTCGCTGAAATAACAAGTTAGTCTTGGTTAAAAGCTGTGTAATATGACAGAGAAGCGTACATTAAATTCGATCACTTTTGAACTATGAACACAGAGCTCATAGCTAACAAATTAAAATCTTAAACCTGCAAGTACTGTTTCACTGATGTTAATGGGACCACGAAGAATAAAAGTTTTGTGCAAAATAGTATTTGCAGAGCCAGTTTCTTGCTCTGCAGTCACAGAAAGGTCCACGCGCTGCAAAGAGGAAGGAATCCAGCCTTTTGACATGAGAAAACAAGGGAATGAGCCTCCTTTCTGGACAGTAGCGTGCGCCTGCACTGAGTGGCACAGGTGACTACACTGTTCATCACCCCAGGGGCCCATATGTTTCCCTTGGACCTGGGAGCTCTGGCAACATCCCCTTTCAGCCTGTGCCTGTACAGGACCCTGAAAGACCCAAGCAGGGCAGACAGGGTTGCCAGACTACCACCAGCACACCCTGACAGGAGGATTATCTCTTCCCTGGCTGCTCTGTCCAAGAGAACTCCAGCATACAACGTGCAGCTCAAATACATCTTACTTAAAGCCCAGGTTTAAATCCGACCTATATAGATCTTTCCAGTAGACCCATAACTGGTGGAAAACATCATGAGAAACATCAAGTTAGGTTGTGAGAATTGTTATGCATCTTTTCACAGGAAGCCATGTGATTCCCAAATTCCCTCATAGACATCCAGTTTAAAAATCCGTATGTCCTATGTATAAGCCAGGGTCTGGTTAGCCCAAGGTTCTGTCTTCAGCCCACCTATTATCCATATCTTAGGTAATGTACAACAGCAGGTAAACATATTCCCAAAGTATTTCCTAAGCCTACGTGAAGCTTCGAATATTCCTTGGTCAAAACAGGATCCTTGTGCTTCATAGCCCTGAAGAACTTTTCCTTCACAAATTTCTTCTGTCCTTTTTTTGGGCCCAGGCCAACTTTTTCAGTTCAATTTCACAGTTAGATTTGTATCACGTAAAGAATCATCTCTGGCTATTTTGCTCTGAATGTGCCACCCAGTAACATACCACAGGATCAACGGATGGCGTTGGGAAGAGATTTACAACTATTCCCCTAAGCATTTTTCTCTCACAACTTGAGATCTCTGTCATATCCCCTTCTGAGTCATCTCTTGAAGAGTTATGGCAAATTCATTCCTCATCTTGATCACACTCATGAACATCTTCTACATCTACTGTACCTTGTTTTGAGAGGTAGAGGTGGTGTCAAATGCGTGGGGGTGGGAGGCCTGCAACCAGTATTTGAGAGCTGAATACACCACAGACCTATGTTATCCAAATACAAATGAGTTGTTAGTCATGAACAAATTATCTTTACTTCATGCTATTGTTTTTTTAACTGCAACTAGCTCCTGACCCTCAGTTTTCATAAAAAAATAAAATCAAAGCCTCACTCCTATGTGTTAAGTGTTGTTTCAGAGTCCACCCGCAGCTTTTTTTTTTTTAACCTTTTGAGCTGCTATATGTGGAAAAGCCAGACATACTCCAGCTTTGGTAGTTCAGCTTGAACTTATCTACGTAAGTCATCATTATTAGGTTCATAGCTCTGTCCCTTTGTCTTTAAGTAAACAGCATGGGGTTTCGTAGGTTATGCAACATGCTCTGACCTCAGGTCCCCCTGAAGACCATGAAAGCCAGTGCAAGGTGAGGTTGACAGCAAGTCATGCTTGGAACCCCTACAGGTGATCCCCCACCCCACCATCCATACCAGGATCATTTGTAGGTGTACATACCATTCCTGAAGCCTTGTCTGACACCTGCTTGAGCAGAAGCACTGGACCAGCTGAAGACTAAATTCAATTTTACACAAAATTTTTCTGGTTTGGATCTGTTCTTCTGACTCTGAAGAGAGACCACAGATGTCTTGAATAAGTAAGTAGAAAATTCATTATTTTTTAATTAGAGCAGACAGAGAAAGATGTAATGATTTAGCAGGATGGGACAAAAGCAGCAGCAATAAGACTTATCTTTTGTCCTGGTTTCAGCTGGGATAGAGTTAATTTTCTTCCTATTGGGTGCTGTATTTTGGACTTAGTATGAGAATAATGTTGATAATGCACATTGTTTTAGTTGTTGCTAAGTAATGCTTATATTAAGTCAAGAACTTTTTCAGCTTCTGATAGAAGCTGAGGGGGAGCACAGGCAGGACAAGCTGGACAAATGAACATTCTATGCCATAGATGACATGTCCACCTCGTTTATACCAATGAGTGGCTGAATTCTTTGGGCCCTTCTTGCGGGACAACATACTTCCTGCAGTCAGAAGACCTCCTATGTTTTGATAGGTTTTGGCTAGATCTTAGTAGGGAAAACCACCATCTTTAAGAGTGATCTACATTTTATACAAGGTTGGTCTTCACAGCAACCTTGCAAGCCCACCTTTGCCCAATCTGCTGAGAAGAGCAATGCTGGCACGTTCCTGATTAGCCAGAGAGGCACACAAGAAAGGCTTTGGAAGAGCTTTCCGTTTGATATTCGGAGCTGTGAAACAGCCAAAAGCTATTAAAGAAAGGAAAAGCACTTTCAGAAGAACAAAACATCCATCACACGTTTTCCCCTTTCCCCAACTATTTCTTTTGTTTAATATTAGCCTCAGTAACAAAAAAGTCATTACAACTTACCCAAGCTACAAGATAGCTTAAATATTAACAAGCATGTAAAGCTACTGGGGGTAAGAGCCCGGAGCTGTATAATAATAAAGCAAGACTCAGTGAGATTCCATAATTATTTGTTACACAACCCAAGAAACTAGCTAGAGCATTTCTAAGATTATACACCTCTCATATGTGATGTCTAACCATGCCAGAAATTACATAAGGCTTTTTATAACATAATCATTAGTCATTAAATGGCAGAACAAAGGGCCATTATGACCAGAGGTGACAATCTAAGAATTAGTTTACTTAGGACCTGATCCAAAGCCCATCGTAGTGATTTGCATACATTTCGATGTGCTTTGGACCAGACATTCAGTATTTTCCGTGTTGCAGAATTTCCTTTTGGATTTTTGTGGAACTAGAGGAGTGGAGCTGTGGAGGAAATAAAAGCAGACATTCGTTCCTGTCAGAGCTGAGAACTCAAAGCTGGCACTTGATTTTGGTGGTAGTAGCATCTGCTTTACACCCTCTCAAAAAAAAAGCTATCCACCAATTCAGATTCCCAAACATGGATTCAAATCCTTGCTAGGTATTTCAGTTCTGGAAACGTTGACCTATGCAGCCAGCCCTACCAGGAGTGGCAGGTGCTATCTCAAGCAGTGCAGATGGACACATCTATCCCTATGCATTTTTATGTCAAGAAAAATGAAAATTATGTGACCAGCTGTACTGTTATAACAGGAAGATGACATCTGCAGCATGGAAGCAGACTTGTCATTGGGAGCCTAGCCCTAACCATGAAGGAGCCCCTTTGGGTAAGAGTGGACACACTAATGAGACAGTTTGTCTGTAAGCTTGCAGGTGAAGACTCTACTTCCCTCCCCTTCCTCCCCCTCCCCCCCCTTCTTTGAGGCATGTTAAGTACTGTGGAGAAGACACAGCTCAGCAGGGAAATACTATGTCTAAAAATAAAATATCATTATCCTACATATAGTCATACATGTTGACCTGGAAAACACAAGACTCCTGCAAAAGAGGCAAACCAAGGCTTCAAATTGACTTGGCACGGAGAAATCTGCAGGATCTGATTAAAAAAAAAATAATAATAATCTCACAGTAGAAGCACTGTTCTGTAGCAGTTAACCACAATATACCCAGAGTCAACATACTTCACAGGCAGTGGGGAAAAAAATGACCTCAGAATAAAATAAAAGTCTACAGAACCTTGAATGTTGTGGTGAAGGTGGACAAAATCCAGCTGTTAATTATCTTGTCCTAATAAACTAAGGGCCATTGGATGAAGCTAGTAGGATCCAGGTGCTTTGTGTTGTCTCAGGAATAAAAAGTTTTATAGCTCCCATCAGAGAAGTCCCCTTGCAACGGAGCAGAACAACCCCACTGGGCAGACTCCTATGGGATTTTGTTTGGTTTCTGGATCCTCTGACTTTGTTGCAACATCCAGATCTCCACCCCCGGGTCTGACAGTCACATCACTCAGGACTGATAGAGCACCCTTGGCCTCTCCGGATTCATAATTTCTCATTTAGCCCATAATCCACTCAAGGTGGTTTGTAAACCCTAAGCCTGGCCTCATCCAAAGGCTGCTCAGTGGCCAGCACAGTGCTCCTCCAACATACACTCTGTTTTTCCAAACAAAGAAACACTATCTGGCAAATTCATCAGGTCAGCAGTAACAGGGGACACCTTTCAGTAGAGCATCATTTCTTTGTGTTCAACTGCTTTCTAGATAGAAATAATCATAATAGTGCTGAATAGCCTGTGGTCCTGCCAAAGTATCCAAACTCCATTCGTAACTCCTTTTGGATCCCACTGTCAGGGAGCAGCAGAACAGAGACCAGTGGCATAGTGAGGTGCTGGTCTGCATGCTTTGATTTGTGCCTGCACCAGATATGGAAATTGGATCCCCTAACCTACCCAGCAGTTCACCTCCATAGGGACACTGGAGGTAACCCATCTTCTGGTGCTGTGACTTCCAAATTTGACCCATCAAGGATACTTTTGTCCTGAGCCAGGCAAAGTTACACTACCATCAAGGATCAGAAGGAGAACAAATGATGCACGTGCCCCAATTAAGACAGCATTCTTCTCTTCCCCCTACCCAAATGACTACTGTATTAACTTGCTTCTCCTGGGATACCCAGTCTTCTGTGTTCTTCAGTAACAGTCTCCGGACATGCTAACACTTTTCTACACAGACTGGGAAGCTCAGATTCAACAGTCTGTCTCTTTTCCATCATGCACCCTTACAAAAGGAAGAGCTATTCCTACAGAAGACATCTAGCCCTCGTGTTATTCTTCAGATGCTACACATGTGCTTTCAAATGAAAGCGTATAAAAGAATTCAATATTACTTGAGCCTTCTTGGACACAAAGCTAAACGCCTTTTGGATCAAAGGGAATATTCAGATACCTGTAGGAAAAGGCAATTTCTAAGCCAAGATGGGTTTACCTCGTGATAGAAACACCACCACCTTGTGCCTCTTCAATCTACACTGTAGGAGCAAATACACTACTATTAGAACTGACCAGAGGCCAAGTTATTCTTGCTTGCCCATTAGCTTGAACACTCTTCAAAACATCTTCAAACCTAGAAGAGACTAATTAAATTTGCTTAACTGCTGGTTTTCACTTGACTCCAGCTGGTGGTTGGCACGCCCATTAGGAACAAAAACTAGAGTGTTTGCAGAGGTGTGCAGATAATCAAGGCAACACTGCAGCCTGCAGGTGCCTTTTAAGATAACACCAGGACACACCTGGGTGCTCTGTCCTCCACTCCTGGAGGAGAGCACAGTGGCAGCAGCAGATTGGAGGATCTTTTGAAGTCACTTTAGAGCACTAACACTGTGAAGTAGACCAAAAATAAATTATTCAGGCTGTATTTGTAAACAGAAGGAAATGGTGACTTACACCACCTTCTCAGTAGTTGAATGCCTTTATTAAGGTTATTTGTAGAAGTCTTTCTTTAACCTTGGATGTTTGTGTTTTATTTGTAGGGGAAATGCTAAGAGAACTCAAGACAGCAAACAATAAATGCAGTTGTACACACAACTGGGAACGCAAGAGGGCAACGGAAAAAGACTTACAACTGAAAATGAGCACAGAATTTGGGACAAAAATCAGCTAACACTCTCATTACCTTCTTTGATTTAGATGTCAGATATCTGCTCAAAACAGCCCTGATAACTAGTCTGTGAAGGGCTCATTTTTTCCAGTCTATTGTCCCCCCTCCATTGCTTTAACCCATACCTCTCCTTGGAGGTCAGGTGCTCTACCACAACCATTTTCGAGCTACTTCAGGTAGTTCTTCTCCAGGTGATACTCTTCACTTAAATTATCTCAGAACTTCAGATCTTTTGTCAGTTCCTCCAAACAATAAGAGTCAGAAATATAGTGTCTTTTATTACTTTATCTACATTCCTACACAGTTAAATATTCTCAGCACATTCCAAGAACTTGATTAGTTTTGTCCTGTTGTATTTTTTAATAAAACTCTTCCATGGTCTGCCTTTTAAATCCTTCTAGTAGTTACTTAAAACCAGATTCTGCTGTACCACCTCCGCTCAGTTTTGTCACCTCCAGGAGACTTCTGGATCTTTACTTTTACTACCCAGAAGCATTCAGTAAACTTGCCGCTGATTCTTTCTTCTCTGGAGAAAGCATACGTATTCTTGGCATGAAGTGCAATTCTTCCCTTCTGCTTCCACATCTCCCTTCCAAGGCAAGTTATTTTGATACAGCAATCATACAATCTATCTGCCAGGTCTCTGTGATACCTCTTATGTCATAGCTTTGGCTGTGGTCTAAGGCTTTGAATGCTTCTTGTTTATTGCCATGCCTTTGGCTGAGCGTAGAGAGATCACTGCCTTATTATATTCAGTCCTGTTTCTCCCATGGCTTTTGTACAGCTCCCCCTTGCCCCCTCCGCAGGTGACAGAATACTAATTTACCTGTGGATTCTTATCACTTGTCCCTTCAAGTCTAGTTCAGTCTCTTCTGTCTGGAAATGCTTTTCCCCTGCTTAGCTAATTGGACATCATCTTTCATTTCTTCTTTTTCAAAGCACTAGTTCACGGCCAGCAAACACAGAGTAACTCCATCAGGATCCTTTGCTCAGCCACCCAGTCTCCTCTATCACCTTTCCTGTCTCTACCCAGTTCTCCACTTAGGGCAGTGGCAGGAAACAAGACTCCCCCAAGCTCCAAACTTACTCCACTCTGGGCAGTGTCACACCTAGCTGTGGCACCTCTGAATTGAAATGATAAAAAGCAGTCACAGCAACACTGTCACAGCTAATCATCCTGTAATATCTCCCTTTGGTGGCTTAAGTACCTGTCATACCCAAGACAGCAGTGGAAG
The DNA here is from genome assembly GCA_013398295.1 of Chionis minor. NCBI lineage: Eukaryota > Metazoa > Chordata > Aves > Charadriiformes > Chionidae > Chionis > Chionis minor. The sequence goes on along the minus strand of VZSF01003309.1, from coordinate 9,880 downwards.
CAGTCTGAGAGCTGTTTCTGTGCCCTTCAGATAGCAACCACTGACCACCAACAACCTCTCTGGCTGTAAACAGCCCCTCTTCTCTCAGCCTTTTAGACAGCATGTTCATGGCACTTCCTTTTCCTCTGGAAGTCCTTCACAGGCTCACATGCAAAATCATAACCTGCTTTACCCACGCCCTCTGTCTCAGCTATTTTAAATTAGCGACACATTGAAAAAGAACCACTCAACTTTAAGTTCAAAGACACCAAGAACTAGCCCACACACTACCAAAGCCAAACAGCAACAAGGTTAAAACATCCACAAGACCATTTTCTGCTAGAGATGACAAGTCCCCTTTTTCTGTCTTCCCCAGACTATCCTGGGGGACAGACACAAGTCACACTGCATTAGCCATTTAGTTGCTCTAAAAACCACACACAGGCTGCAGTGACCTCTCCACTTGTAACCCACAGAGAGCTCCCAAACACAACAACAGTCCTAGCTTGTGGGCCATCTTCATTTTTATGGTTGCCTTAATCAGCAGTACATTGCAAAGAGCTGTGCTGCTCAAGCTTAGAGCATTTGCATCCATCCCCCTGGCCCTGTATTCCCTCAAGCCAATCTTTCCATCATGGTAGGCAGCTGGTGGTGCTTCAGGTGGTCTCTCATGTTTACACAAGTGTGTATTTGGGGTTGATGCTAGGTCCTTTGTCCCTAGAGTAGTTCCTAATGTTGTAGTATCTTCCCCTGCTGCCTTCTGACCTAGATGCAATTAAAAGGGATGCGATGGGTATTAGCTGTGGGAATGGCTTCTGCTTTGCTATACCATCTGCTGCTTCTGCATGTAGACTGATTCCTTGCAGTACCTAGAGCTCGCTACAGTGACCCTGGGTGGTTCTGAGCTGGGTGCTAGGCATGCATGGAAAGAGGGACAGAATATGAAGCCGTCACAAAAAGACAGAAAAGTATGAACCTCGTAAGTTCAATTTTTTTATACATTTTTCAATATTACAGTAAGAGTTCCTTAACTTTCTGTACCCTTGAGGTGGACGTGTAAGTTTTGAAAATCCCTATGGTTTTTCAGCATCTCCAAAACTAACTCCTGACTTTTCAGCCCCAAAATTTCCTCAAGAACCTGCAGTTTTTCTTACATACAATGTCTGAGTCGCAATCTGTAAGTGAACTGCTAATGTGAAATTTCTAATGTTATCCTTATGGTACAAATGGGCAAAAAACCATACTAGGAGTATTATGTGTTCATGCTATGCTGTATTTTCAAGATGGAACAGGAGCCAAAGTTAAGATGGAGTTTGAATATTGAGTTTAAGAAGAGCACAAAGCCATTGAAATGTCACTCCCCACAACTAGGGCTTTTTTATGATTATTACTACTTTAGAAGTTAAAAATGATTTCTTTAATAGGTTCTTTCTTGTTTCTAGTACTCAGTCCAAAGCCATTGACACTAGTGGAAACTTGCCAGTTCAGAATGTGAATTGGGCCAGTCTTTCATGGGTATATTTTTATTGAGAAAACACAAAAGGGAAAAACCCCGTGAAACCAGTGAAATTATTTTGGTAGAAGTACAAGGGGGTAAATAGGAATAAAGTAGTCCTTAATCAAGCCCCAAAAGTGCCCTCAGTGACTCAAGTGAGCTCTCGCAAAGGGGATCTGTTGCAAGTCCAGGAGGAAGAGCACCATGTAACACCCACTCCTGCATTTGATAATAAAACCCTTTTGAAGCCCAGAGTAGCAGAAGAGGACAGAGATGTTGCCTGGCTTCTGACAGGGTAATGGAGGTACCTTAAGCAACCGTCCAAATAGTCGGTGTTAGCTAGTTAGAGACAGGCTTTGCGCGGAACGATTCAGAGTCCAAATAGGTAAGATAAAAGACAATAAAAGAATAGCAATCTTATTATCCCCATTTTATGGGTAGGAAATGAAGCTCTGGAGAAATTAAGTGCCTTGCTCAAAGCTATACAGGAAATCAGTGTCAGAGGAAGCAAATGCAAACCTGAGTGTCACAGTAGTTCCTTCCTCTCGATACCATTTTGTCCATCAGGACTGCTTTCAATTAAACCTTTTACTGAGGACATCTCTTTCTAGCTGTGCAATTTTTTTATTGCGTATCCCACATGGTGGACCTGTAGAATTAAGAGTGTCTCCAGCCAGCTTCTTTACTGCGTTTTATGAACCTTAATGAGCCCCCCCAGAAAGCTGAAATGCCTACGTTGAGGGGGAAGGGAGCAGAAAAGCAGAAATAGCAGCATTGTGTGCAGCTTTTAGTGTGCGGTCCAGGTTCACGGAGCGGTGTGTAAACAATCCAATTTGCCACGTTTAAGGACAGGCACAATTTTAGGAAATCCAAACACCCTGTTAGCCTACTGACCTCTAGATAACCTACTTCAACAACAATGAAACTTACAGTATGCTGGGGAGGTGGAGGGGCAACGCTGGGAAGATGCTTTGCTGCCATAGGAAATGCGCCAAGCAAAACTCTCTCATCATTTTTGATGTTCATTTGATGAGTCTGTAAAAGGAGAAGAGTATCAGCTTGCTAGAAAAACTGTTTCCTGAAAGAGATTCGCAGAGAATCTTGCTGCCCCACAGGAGCACAGGCATGAGCATTGAGACATGGTGCTGCCTGCATTGCCTTGATCCTCTCACCCAAGAACGCTGCTTTTCTGTAGACCCGGGTGAAATGGAATCTGAAGGGAAAGTGGCCCCGCATTGTCCACAGCTTTTCATCCCAAAGGCACAAAGGGAGGATGCAAAGCAAGCTCTTCTGCTTTAGATACATACTCTTGGTCTGGGATATGGTAATTCCGGCAAGGGGAGTCCCAGAAACACAGCGGCACATGCAAAAACTGAAAGTGACGGGGAAATAGTGTTAAAAACAGGAGCCGGGGCTGTTTGCATGGCTGCTTGACAGCACCATACATTTAGTAAGCAGCTGTCTGCATAACTACTTTCAAAGGCAAACAGCAGGAACAAACCCATTCACTCTGCCTACATTTCTTATTCCAGTGCACAGTGAGCTGCTGATCACACTGTCACTAAATCCTTTCTGTACAGGAAGAGCTGTGAGGAGGCTATACAGCGAGGCTGTGCTACCATTTTCATTTTTCACCTAGGCATGCAGTCTGCTTCAGAAAATACTTAAAGCCTGCAAGTGAGAAACTAGCATATATTGAAGTGCTTTCTTGGCTGATTCAAGTGCCTCCATCACCTTAGCTGGTCTACTGTCCAGAAATCTATATTGAAGTGACTTGCCCAGTGGCAATGCAGAGGACAGAAGGGATGTCTCTTCATTTTCTCTTAAGATCACTTCTGGCTGCCAGGAACAGCACCGGCGAGCGAAAGGAAATCACGTGTAAAACAGTATTTTACCTAGCTCAATATGTTTGTGTTCTCAAAGCGTGGACTTGCTGGGCACCACATTGTGGGAATGCAGAGGAGAAATACCATTACAGCTGCATCAGCTTTGTGCTATTGTGTGTAAGAACCTAGAACAGCTTAGATAGGTGGGCTAGCCACAGCAGTTGGCAAAAAGCAGCACAAATAGGCTACAAGGAACAGTTTCATACAAGCCTATCTCTGCCTGTATCTCTTCAATCTTTTGGAAAAGTAACTCAACTCTTTCTCCTCCCCATCCTCGGTTGTAACATAGTGGAACTTCCAGCACTTGGATAAATAAAATCAGCACACGTGCACTGTGTAGGAATAGCAACAGCCATGAGTACAGTACTGTAAGAGCAAGAAATCTTGTTCTTTATCACCTTGTTACGTTGGTCCTGCAAGCCTAGGCATAAAAAACGCCTTGTAACAATACCTAATATCCAGTATGTCTGCAGCAAAACACATTTTCCATGTAATCTGACTGTATCAAATCCGTATACGCTGCAGAAAGAATGAGTTGGAACGGGAAGAAAGAAGGAACATTGAGCTCTAGGAAAACTCAAAGGAACATTTTATTGTAACATTTATAATAGAAAGTTGGGGGGTTTAGTTTTGCCTCAAGGTGTAACTTGCTAATAAAAGTTCTGGAAAACCTGCTGTGTATAAGAACCCTGGCCTATGATGTCAGAATTCATTATGCACACAGGGGCTATTTACAGCCTTGTAAAGTTGTAGACAAGGAAATTGTTGCTGAAATATAGTTTCAAAAGTTTAAAGGTAATCATTCTACTGATGTATACACCTCAGCTATTGAACAGATCTTTTAAACAGTCCCGCGTAAACCGAAAAAATCATATGGCTTGAGTTGTAAACATCCACCCATGTTTCTTCATATGTGTTGGGTATAGAGTTATATATATGTACAGGGGTGTCGTGGTTTGGCCTCAGCCGGCACAAAGAACCCTGTCCCTGCCGGAACCAGGACAAGGGGTTACTGTGGGGTCTTTATTTTTATTCAAGAGTTATCTGGGTAAACCTATGAATTAAGCATACGCATAAGGTGTTCAGAAGTAAGACAGACTGGAAATGATATTCACTGCCCTCTTTTCATTCCCTATTTATCCCTTTAGGGAAAAAAAAAAAGAAAGAAGAAAATCACGAAAAAATAGGGAGAATGTAGAACTAAAAATGGAAACAAAGAAATGTATTTCCAACTTTCTAAATCTAAAGAAGTTCTATCAAAAATACTGGAAGATTAATTGAAATGTGTATTTGTTGTCAAAAGAACAACTGTGGACTCATGAATGTTCAACCAATATTTGAGGCAAAAGTGCTACTGAGTTTGATGGGTCAGGACACTCCACAGGAACCCCTGGAGAAAGCAGTTGCTCTTGTTCACACAACTGAGACTGGCAATGCTGTATTTAAAATTGGGGGGGGGAACCTGTTGACTGGAGGGTGTGCTGTGTTTCACTCGATTGCTGCATGCTGTTTTATTCTTTGGCTCTAAGCATTTTAATTGCTGCTATCATGATTTTGCCATCACTCTGAAATGGCTGTGTGTCCAGATGTTGTTTGTCATTTGTCCTACAGTAGCTGGCAATAATATAATTACAGAAATATAAAAAAATGTGCTCAGCACTGGGGATTACTAGCCAATCTAAGCATTTTCCTACTGAATCACTTTTTCAAATATTCCTTCTCACAGCAGTCCAAATGATTTTCTAGCTCTGGCTGACCTAACTTCCCAAGCATTCCAGTTATATTTATTTTTTCTAATGCACTTGTCAGCTACTTCAAACTCCACCCCAACTCCTGACAGCAAGACCAATCGAACACCCTCTCATTGTGGTTTCATGGGGAACCAGCTCACGGCCGCAAAAATGGACTGCACCCAATGGCACGAGCCCAAAAATAACTGCACCGCTTCCACTTTTTTCAATGCGTCTGCATTGTTCCAATAGCACTGAGATATTACTACTGATTAATGCTGCTATATAAATAACATGCAAAATGAGGGAAAGCTTGAAGGATTTTTTTTCCCGCTTTTACTCGTGTTCACAGTAAAATTTCCATTCGCTTCAATAAGCTCTGTATACCAGACTTGCACTAACGCAATTTCATTAACTTAGCTGAATTACTCCTTGTTTATAGCAGCGGAAGTGAGTGGAAAATCAAGGCCAATAGGATAAGAAATAATCCTTTTATCCTGCCCAGCAAGATTGCTCTGGGTTTAGAGCTGAGGTTTAGGTTTAGCATTGGCTTCTTTGGTCACGTAAGCTTTTACCTTTCCTTACTCCGGATAGGCATTTTGGTGAGTTCGCTCTTCCTCGGGTTTTCATCTCCCCTTCCTCCTGCTGCTGCTGGGCTTTCTTCCTCACCAGATCTAGCCAGGGGCAGCAGGCAACTTGTCACCGATTCAGAGTGCTCAGTGGTCAACTCAGATGGCAAACGATAACAAATGTCAAGATCGCAAAGGTCGTTCAAATCTGAGAATTTCTCTGTGCCATCGCAACGAGTGTTAGAAGCCCCAAAAGGCAGCAGGGGGAAAGTGAACAACTGCACAAATTGGGCAAGTTTTTCTCTCGTCCCTCCAACCTTGTAAAAGAAAGGCATCACCCATTCATTCATACAGAAAGTACTTACCCTGCCACATCCTTTTCCCCTATAGCAGAGATCACCAACGCAACCAGTCTGCCAATACAAATGCAGTTACAGCAGACCTGCCTCATGCACAACCACCATTTCCAAAATGGGTTGGCTGAGATTTCACTTGTTCGTTGCCCTGACATCACTCAATGACCCATAGGATGCTGCAAATACAATTTGACTGCTGCTGAAGGAAAAACAACTTTTATGAACTCTGATGGAATTGGAGCAAGATTCAGGTGAGAAAAACACCAGGGCAAGAAAAGTAATTGTGCACGGTACTAGTTTCTTTAACACATAGCTAGCTAGTCTTAACTGCACTTAATGGTGAAATTATTTAAATGTTTTATGTATATGTTATATGTATGAATATATAAAGATACGTAGTTAAACATTGCATGTGTGTATAAGTATATATATCTATACCAACACATAAAATTTAAAAAAAAAAAAATTAATGGTTTTGCATTTAGTATCAAAGTGATTGGTAGTAAGCCTGTTGTTCCTGACTTTCAGCTGGGAATGTGTCACTTTGCAGGGCTAGGTCCAGTCTCCCAGAAGAAGTAACTTGCAAATAAAACTGTAGACGGATTGAAAAGAAAGACAACCATTGAGACCTAATCTGGATGTACACAAATATCACCATTTGTTATTTTTACACCCAGGGGTCCCAGTGAAATGAACGGGCCAGAGTGCTACGAGGGCTCAGATTTTTAAAGGCAATGACATGTCTTCACCCCCAGCAAGAGATTCATATTTCTGCACGAAGTTGAGAGACTGAATGCTGCCTCCTCTGAGCCAAATTTCCCCTTGGATCCATGCTGCAAATTTCAGGAGTTGGAATAAGTTAGCCTTTGGAGAATAAATTAGTTACTGGCAGGACAACTTTGGCAGCAGCTTAATCTTCCAATCAGTTGCTCCACTAGCATTCTTCTAGCTTGGAGAAAAGGGCATGTCCTCTTGGGTCCAGCACTTCTCAGAGCGAGCTTGTAATAAGAGTCAGTTTGGAGGGAAAAAGATGTGATGTTTTGCTTTAAGCAGATACACTTCTTGTCTGTTAAGACCCACAGGCTTGCTTTTTTTTCCCTTTTTTTTTTTTTTTCATGAGAACAGGAGGAGTAGCAGAGGAAAAAGCCTAATTCAAGTAACAGCAGGATTTGAATAACTGCATGCAGGACATTGTATCCTGTGTACCATGTGGAGCAGTGGGGCTACACTGCCTTCCCTGTGGGAAGTCTCTGCCTCTCACCCACTCCATTGCTGTTGTTTGATTTCTTTTTCTGCTCTTTCTCAGATGGTTTCAGAGCCTCCAAGACACCATGTCTGATCTGCTGAGGTAATCAGATGCACAGGTGTCCATAAGATGGACCCATTAGACAGGACTCTGACACTTTAGCTTACCAGAATGCAGGAAATGAAGCCTCCACCCCACGAAGGTGCACACTATGGTTCCCACGCAGAGTGGGAGACAGGACCAAAAGTGTGTTTTCACGTGCCGACTAGATCAGAGAGTCCACACAATGTCCCCCACTGGGTGTTATTTGTTGCACTGCAAAAGCGTCTGTAGGTTCCTGCTGCACACCCTAGCCTCACTGCTCAGTGGCTGGATGGACACCTAGGAAAGGGGTCCTTCCACAACACAGAATATAGAGAGTATGCCTTGGTCCTTAGACACAGCTTGGGAAGTGCTGGGATAAGATCCAGAGGGCTGTAAGCTTCCAGAGCACAAATTTGCCGTCTTGGCATCTTTCATGCATGATACTGGATTTCAGATCCAAGTCTGGAGTGACAGCTGGAAGTGGAGCCAGGTTCTGGCCACCAGAGCGATCCCCCACCCTGGGGTCTGCTGGACAGACCCCCTGCCCACACTTGCAGTCACTTCCCCTTGTCACTCAGCCTGACACGTTCCTTCAGCCAGCATGCCTAAGGGTGCCCACCTTGCTGCCCTTGCCCGAGTCCACAGCAGCTCCCTTCTGATGCAGACACTGCTTTACTTCTGGGCAAGTCTGTCTTCATCTTCTGCCATCCTCATCAGCATCCCTCAACCAGTAATAAAGGGAGATGCTTGCAGAGAGGAGCCCACATCTAGCCCAGCTCCAAACACTAGGAACTCACCCTTGCACACACACAGACTCACTCCCCACCCCAGGAACTCTCCTCTGCCTGCACAGGGCTCCACTGCTCCTTCACGCACTCCTTTCTTGCCTGGCAGCCTAAAAAAACCAGCCCACAGGCAATGCCACCACAGTGCCCACTTACCCAGCCCACTCCAGGGCACGGACAGGTCCCAGAAAGTGAGTGCTCTGCTAATAATGAGCTGCTGCAGTGGTTTAACATACTGCTCTCCATGTAGTGCCTCAAGGAATGACGAGCATCTATACGTGCAACAGTGAGGAAAGGACAGTGCTCACTGAGTGGGGAGAAGACGGTCATCTTTTCATACGGAGAAAGAGAAGGGGAAAGAAAAAGGAAAAGAAATGGAAAAGTTATTCCTCGAACCAATTTTCTTCTGCTCGAAAACCAGGGAAGCAAAAGGGGTTTTCCTATATCTAGCGTACAAAGAGGTCCGTTGTGTTGCACGTAACACACAGCTCTAAAGGCGGTTTGGTTTTGCAGAAGAGGAGTAAAATGTCTTCGTGACTGTGTCGGTTTGGGTATTTCCCTGCCTCCTCCCTGGTGCCCTTCAAAAGGCTTTTCTCACCCCAGCAGCCGCAAGCGTTTTCCCCTTTCCCTGGCTGCCAGGCTGCACCGGGGAGACCTCGGGTGTCCCCGTCCCCC
>VZSF01003305.1:0-23599 GCA_013398295.1 Chionis minor | reverse complement strand
CTGAGGCCAAACCACGACATTCACTTAATGATATATTTCAACATATTCCAACCAGATCTCAGATGGTCTTCTTTCCCCTGTCCTCCTGTTGTGGGTTAACCTGGGTGGGCAGTTAAGTACCACATAGATGCTTGGTCACTCCCCACACACACCCTCAGTGGGACAGGGAAAGAGGAAAGGAAGAATAAAAGCAAGAAAACCTGGGGTTTGAGATGAGAAGGGAAAAAAAAGTTTAATCAGTGAAGTATACGTGGAAGAAGAGAGAAAGAAAACAAAGCAAGTGATACAAAGGCAGTCACTCACCACCTCCCATTGTTGGACCAATGCCCATCTCAGTTCCCAAGCAAAAGATGACTAACCTGCCTAAACTGCCTTCTTTTCCTTTTTGCTGCTGAGCATGACATTATATGGTATGGAATATCTCTGCTTAGTTTGGGTTAGCTGCCTGGTTGTGTCCCCTCATAATCTATTGCACAGCCACTATCTATTTGCTTTCGGGGGGTGGGGCAGACTGAAACAGGGAGGGCCTTGGTGCTATGCAAACACTTTTCAACAATAGCTAGAACAATAGTGTTATCAGTATTGTTTTGGTGATAAAATCTAAAACAGCACCATACAAGCTGCTATGAAGAAAAGTTAACCTTATCCCAGCTTGGCCTGGTACACCCCCCACAACACACACTTTTCTCTCTATCAAATAGATTAAATCAGCAATCTAGGAATCCTTTTCTTCTAAAACTGATGGAGTAAGACACAGAAATATTTGAGGAAGAAATGATTGCTAAAATATCTTAGCTAGCAGTAGAGGATCTCTTCCATGTTTTCCATCTTCTTTCAAATGAGAAATAAATAATTTCAAATTTTATGGACTAAATTCTTTTGTGAGTTATAGAGGATTAATTCTGTGGAAGAGTATGCATTCGACAAGGATAATATCTGACAAGAAAATCTGACAAGGATAACATTTGCTAGATTCCAGCATCTAAATGTATGTTTTGTTGAGGAAGGTCTTGGTCATTTTCAGTCTGCTACTCGGAAAAAATACTTTTTCTGCAGCCTCTGACTGGGATCTGACAGATTGATAAAATGCTGATCACAGAGAGAAATAGAAAAGAGATCAAACAGAATAAAAAATACTGGAGAAGGGGGAGAAGCGGAGGGTCATATCAGAGGTCTCTCTTTGTAGCACAGGAATATTATGCAAAGAACCACTTTAATCATTACTAAATGTTCCCTGCATAAATCCCTGACATGTTGACGAGAGAAAAGGTGCTAAGCACAGTACCAGGAAACAGTCATTATATGTAGATTTCCAAGCAAATCCATTATACAGTATTGTGGATAATCTACAAATAGAAGTAAGGGATGATTACATTACGATTTTGGTGTCTTAAAAGCTTCCTTTTTATTAAGGTCATCATAAGCTTCATTATTTTGAGCTTTGACTTCTCAAGAGTAAGGAATGTGTTTCATCTAACTGAAAAAGGACTGATCACCATTTGCTCCTTCTCCTTTCTTTGTTCACTGTTAACATATTGAAGTTGCCTCAAACTTCTGGCTTTTAGAATAACTCTTTCCAAGGAAATATTGCAGTAATATCTTGGAATTCTGGAAAGAACTGTTAAAATCAATGGGGAGGTTTTTTAGTTTGACTGTCTTTCACAGACACTTCAGTGCACAGTAAGCACTTACTGGAATCTTCCAGAATAAGCAATTAAAATTTGAATAACCCACTGGATGATGTCAGCATTAACTTCAAGTTCACCACTGGATTTGTGAAGGTTTGATGTTCTCTTTCTTCTCCCTTTGGAGAGTGGGAAGATGCTACTGTCATGGTTATGTGGACAAGCCAACATTAAGGGGAGGTTGGAGCTTCAGCTGTTGGGGTCTGCAAGGGTCTGTAGCACTGAAGCCCTCTTTTTCTGGACTGGACTATGATGGGCTCTCCTGCCTTGGATCCTCTTGAGCCCGGCTGGTGTGCTGGCAGGACATGGGACAAGCTTCCTGAAACCTTTCTGCTTTAAAGATCTTGTTTAAACACATCTCTAGTGGACACCCTGTTGTGGCAGGTAAATTCTAACCAACATTGCTTAGTAATCAGAGCCTAGTCAGAGAAGCTGAGATCACAGGAAATTGAATAATACCTATTGCCCAGCCTGCCCATTTGTGGCAGAAGTTATTTCCTTCTGCTTATGATATTCAGAAATGAGGTGGGGGGGATTACCAAATAATCTAGGAGCACTAAGGGTACAGGAAAGAGAAGCAAATCAGAAAACAACACCTGAAAAAAAGTTTCTTTATTTGTCACTCCATCTGAATGACAGATCAAATGAAATGGTTGATAAATCAAATGTCTTGCATTTACTGTAAGGTTGTTTGCAGTTGTTTCTTTATATAGGTTATTCCTTATTGATAAATACAGTACTCTCTGGTTCAGATAGTAAATACCATACCTTTTATTCCACATGGCTACCCAAACAAGTTTTTTGTAGTATCACAATCTTTATTAATATCATTAAGGGCCAAAAATTGTTTTTCCTTTTATTCCTCAATGTTGTTTAAACTGTTCTATAGTTCTTCCAAATGCATTTTCTGCCTCAGTCTACTCTAGTGTTATAAAAAATATATACTTTTTCCTTTCTAAAAGGCTTTTCTTCCTTTAAAGAGAAAAAAAAATTAAAATAATTTAAATCTTAGAAACACCGCAAAAGTGGTCCTACTCTTATTTTGTTGTAAGAGTCAAGCCAAATAACATCAGCCTATTCTAAATTCCAATCAAATCTTAATCTACATAATAGAAGTATTTCTCATGTGTATATCATATGTATATAAACACTATCATTGCCTAGGTTTATACACACTATTTTCTCTTGTAATCAATCAATCACATTTTTTTTCCCTAATTCAAGTTATTTCAAATACGTTTCATTTTTGTCATAGTAATTTCAGGTTCTTAAAAGTGAATTCCCTTGGACTACTTTTTTCTATACTTTTAACTTTTTAATAAAATAAACATACAACAAAGTGTCTAACTCAGTAAGTAATGCAGATAATTACATTGTCGTTTGAATATGGTGTAGCTTTATTAATTCCTAACCAATAAAATGATTTTGAAGTATTCTGCTTAATCTAAGGATATTAAAATGCATGTACACCTTTTCTGGCATCCTTTTTAGATGTTTTTATAAACTGAAAACAGTCAGTGGCTTTTCCAGGATGTTGAGATGAACAAAATTCACAAATCTGATAGGATAGAGGGAAGTAAAGACATTAAAATGCCCAGCTTAGTATATTGTGCAAGACGTCTCTGAAGGTTATGCAACAGAACTCAAGATTTCTAGCAGAGCTTTACAGGCAATATTTTGCTGTTAATTATTTTGTGAGATACACTTCTCATAGTTAAAAATGGCCACACATCTCTTGTTTTGTCTTCATGGCAGTGCATCATAAACACAACAAGCCAGTTAACTCCCCAGAATGGAGAGCGATGCCTGTTTATGAAAAGAAACCATGTTACAATACAAATGTGTCATAAAGATGAATATCCTTTGTAGATGACTTAAGACAAACTAAATAATCAATACTGTTCAAATTGGTACTATTTTGTGCTAGTCACTGACTGCTTTCTATTTTTTAGATACTGTGGTCAAACATCTGTTTTATAGGCCATTTAGAAAACAAGGTATTAGATGACTTTTTCTAATAAATGAAATGGCATACCTGTTCAAGTCATATTCAGAGATTTACAAAACCAATTTGCAACTCATTCTACCCTTATCTGTTACCTCATTTATGCTACTTGCTATTTTCAAGCAGAAGCTTTTGCTGGATGTATGATCTTAAAGTTCAGCTACAACAGCTCTTTTCTCCTTCTAATTCTGCAGAACTATATTACTGCATTATAAATACTTTCCTCTAATACTGTCAGGAAATTAGAAGGGAAAATTAGATTTTATTTTTTTTCTTGTAGTAGTGAAATCATTTACTTCTCTTAAACCTTCATTGTAAGCAGAAGTTACTTATAGGTAGAAATGTAATTGCATACTACTGGCTACTGAATCAACTGATGTTTTTTATTGGCATCATAATATAATAAGAATCACTGTATTAGAGTTCACTAGTGAATGGTTCTGATGCAAAAAGTGAAAAATAGTATGAGGAGGGAACAACCTTCATCTTCCTTCTTTCCCTACACTTCAAATTATATTGGTAAGTATAATTTTGGTGGTTTTATCTGTTGCTCTTTTTTTGTAGATAAAGGAATATCATTTTAATGCTAAAGCTGTGGGTATTGCTTTCATAGTTTACTGGCTTAATGAATGTTTCTGGATGAGAGGGAAAGGTTGTACGGTCTTGTTGACAGAGCCAGTCCCAACACAAGACGTAGAAGAAAGCAGGTTGACTGTAGCATTGTTATCTTAACCTAAAAAGATTACATAAAAAGTGTTTAAGATAGCTCTAAATATGCAGGCACCTACAAATTTCCTGTAGCTTTTGACTGCTTCACTGTATGTTTCATGGTTCTTTTCTTGTTCCGGTCTCATACATTCATGCACTTTTCAACAGTAACTAAAAACAGTTGTGCCCTATAGCATAACCTTGCTTTACAGGCAGAAGTAAGTGATAACTTACTTCACTAATATATTTCTTTCCTAGCCCCTGTTTCACCTGTGTGGGTTGGATTATCTGTTATGTCAGAGGATATGTCATGGTGTATTTAGTACCTTTTAATATCTTTGAATTGAGTTCATTTTCAGTGACGTGTGAACATTTCTCCCTCATCCCAAATCTGCCCTCTGTTACCCTATGGCAAAAATGTATTTATTACTTTATGAAAATATATCCAGGATCATCACAGGGTTTTGACTGAGATAATTAAATGGAGTGTAGCCGCTCAATATCCTTGCCAAACTTATTTCTTAGACTGATTTTCTAATATGGGTGGTGAGCTCTGTGACTTCCGGGAGAGGCTGTGAGTTGCCTGTTCTTGGATATTTTCAAAGACTGATTAGAGGACACTGTGAGCAATCTGATCTAGATGTTAAGTTAGTCTTGCTTTGACTAGATGGCTAGTGGTGGTGGTTGGACTAGATGAGCTCCCGTTGTTGTCTTTTACAAGCCAAATTATTGTTTGATTCCAGGTAGATGAACATTCTTTAGATCACAAAAGGGGAAATATATATACAAACAAATCCAAGGGAAGTTAATCCATGAAGTAAGCTCTTTTGGGTAGTGTTTTCTACCTACTGCTGAAGTGCCTGACTAGAAGCATGTATAACTTTTAAAGTGTATATAATTTGCTTTTAATATAGGCAAACATTTTAACAATTCTGATTTTAAAAGAAACCTGCAATTGTTACGAACTAGCAGATTTCTGGAACTTAAGCTGAGACATTGGGTCCCCTGTAAAGTTAGATGGAGTAGATCCGTAGCAGTTTTGAGGAACACAGAAATTACATCTAGGTCAGTGGATTAGAAATCATCCTTCCTGTGTGACCATGACTTACTCACTACAGTGAATAAAGAGCGCGGAAACCATTGAAAAGCCAGACATGCTCCTTTGATATGGTATTTGAAGCACAAAACAGAGTTTAGCGTCTCTTGTGATACTATTTGATAGAAGTACAAACATTATTGGTATAAGATGCTGGGGAAGGGTTTTGAAGCTTTGACTAGATAAGGAAAACAAGCACCTTGCAATTTCTGGACATCAGCACTACATGGAGAGAATTGAGAATATCAGTTGGGATTCAACCTGAAGCCAAAACGGTCACTACAAACATTGAGACATGCTATCAGGTCATTAGGGAAGCAATATCTTTGCTGATGACTGCAGGTGTGGACTGTGGACCTGGCATGGTAGAGGCTGCCTCAGATCACAGCCACAATGTCTGTTGGTCTCATTTTTACAAGTCTGATATGTATCCATTGCCTGCACTTACTAGTGTGCACTACACTGTTTAGTCTAAAGGTTGTTAAATGATTCCCAAAGCAAAAGCCAGTTAACGTCAATGTCTGTAGGTATTAACTAGACTACTGAAATTTGTGAATTGTCTGGTAAATATCTTCCAAAGTTTCTAACAGTCTCAAGGTATATCTGCAGTACTGAGGAAACTGTTAGACAAAGACGTGTTAGGGACATGATTATCCTAACAATAACACAGCATCAGATGCACCAAGAAGCTGGTGACTGATTATATTGTCTCCCAGAAAGAAAGTATAGTGTGGTTACAATGAGACAGGATTCGGAATACCACTTTCACAATTGCTTTTGAGTTGGGGCCTATTGTCAAGTCAAAACATACTGTGCTATAACTTTATTGAGCTATAAACAGTGCAGCTTGTCCAGGGACTTTTGAAAGGAGCCATAAATTAGTAGGACTTTGTCATGGTTTAACCTCAGCCAGCAGCTAAGCACCACAGAGCCCCCTGCAGTGGGATGGGGGAGAGAATCAGAAGAGCAAAATTGAGAAAACTCGTGGGTTGAGATAAAAACAGTTTAGTAGGTAAAGCAAAATCTACGTGCCCAAGCAAAGGAAAAAAAGGAATTTATTCACTGCTTCCCATCTCCAGGAAGTCAGGGCTCCATCATGCATCACAGTTACTTGTGAAGACAAATGTCATCGCTCTGAGCGTCCCTCCTTTCCTCCTTCCTCCCCCAGCTTTATATGCTGAGCATGATGTCATACAGTATGGAATATCCCTCTGGTCATTTGCGGTCAGCTGTCCTGGCTGTGTCTCCTCTCAACTTGTGCACGTCCGGCCTGTTCACTGGTGGGG
This sequence comes from Chionis minor, assembly GCA_013398295.1. Taxonomy (NCBI): domain Eukaryota; kingdom Metazoa; phylum Chordata; class Aves; order Charadriiformes; family Chionidae; genus Chionis; species Chionis minor. The sequence continues at coordinate 16,819 of VZSF01003305.1, read as the reverse complement.
CAGTATGAAGAGCAGAAAAGGCCTTAACTCTGTGTAAACACTAATTACCAGTAACAGAAACATCCCTGTGTTATCAACACTGTTTTCAGCACAAATCCAAAACACAGCTCCATAGCAGCTACTATGAAGAAAATTAACTCTATCCCAGCTGAAACCAGTGCAGACGTTAACAAATGCACTTATAACTCATTCTACTGAGTTCAGGACTCCTTTGGCTCATGCTAATGAAACCCAACAGTATAATTTAATTATCTGTTGCAAGAAAGTCACAAACATAGAAAAATGACTTTTATTCAGAGCAGTCATGAGGTTCTAAGATAAGACAATTAAGTGAAAATAAAACATCTTCAGCTGGAGGAAATAGAGAATGTAGAAAATATTGGCTTTGTCATTCACCTAACAATTGCCAGTCAGACTAATAAGAATCCAGGAAAACACTCTACAAGCACTTTTAAGTCATGATGTATTTGCAGTTCAGTTTAGTGCTGTCTCCTATGAATATTGTAGCTACTGAGATATGCACGTATGACAGCAACTGTTGCAGGTGGAAGTGATCGAACTGTAGTACTGAGGTACGTGAGAATATAAATTCATAGAAATTATCTCAAGAATTTTTCAGAGTCTTTCTGGGGTGGAATGTCTTTTCTACCCTAAACTAGGTAAACTTGACCATGTGTTTTGCAGACCTAATGACTGACACACATATGAGAGGCACATATAGACCAAATAGAAGAGAGGTCATGAAGAATACCTGATGTTTCAGACAGTCTCTTGATTGAAACTTTTAACCAATATCTATATAGAAGCATCACAGCTGGAGTTCTGGATGTAGATAAATAGGCAGATAAAGCAACATTACAGGCAAGCCTGGGTCGCTTTTTCACATGTTGTTTATGTAGCTTTTCCGGAAAGAAGAATTCAGTTATTGCATTTTCATCTGGGCACTAAGGCTTTGTACCTTGGGTGGCTATATCAATAACTAGAATCACCGAAGCTCTAGTAAATGTGGGGCAGTGGGGAGGAAGAAGGAAGGAGTATACAAAAAGCTATTCATTACAGGAAGGTGTATAGAATGGGGAATTGCTACTATCACAGCTATGGAGGAGTAACATCAAAATTTAGAACAAAGTTGGCTCCCTTGTGCCAGCTTTTGGAAGAGTGCATCAGCAGTGGATTTAAAAAAATATGATGCAAACCACTGTGGTACCATATTGTGTGAAATTTTGTCACTTTAAATAAATGTGACAAAAGTCATGTATGATAAATAGATGGATTCCCAGGTGAGTCTGCTTTAACATGATTATGTCTGGGGGTTTGGTGAACTCTCCTCAAATGTGTTTGTTGAGAGAGAACAGAATATTTGAAGGAATAAAGATATGTATTGCCTTGACTCTTTATCCCTGTTCAGTGTTCAGGCTTAAAAGGAAAACCTGTCAACTCAGTTAGGAGAGTGACAGTCCTGTACACAAGTCTATAAACCAGTAGACCAGAGGAACGACATCCCTAGAGAAGTCTTTGTAGTTTTGCCTATTCCATCTTTCTCTGAGATGCTGTTTATTTTCCCATGTCTTGGACGTGTCTCAGGAATGAATTGAAGACAGAGTGCAAACAAAAATAATAATATTTCCCGTAAGGCTTGCTTCTAGATCTTCCTCTTACTGAGGGTTTAAAAAAACCAACAACCCAGCTGGTGTTTCGGAAGCAAATTGATTCAAAATGCAATGAATGTTGACCAGACTATTTGCTAATGCATTTATAATTTTGATTGGGAACCGAATCTTTTAGTAAAAAGATACAAGCAAACTTTTAACAAAGCAAGATATCCTGCTTTGTGACCAAGACCTCAAGGTGAATGAAAAGGGGTTATAAGTAGGAGCAAAATTGCACTATCTGTTTCGAGTAACACTAACCACTTTGTTTCTCTTTACAGTAACATTAATAGTTTACCCTTAGAGTTTAAGTACCATGACTTTATAAAACAGTTTTACAAAATCCTCTCTCTGTTGTGTCCTCTTGCTTCACACAGAGAAGAACATTTTATGGGATCTTGTGTTTCTTGTGTTTAGGGACAAATCCATTCCACATTCCATACAAACTACTATACTACAGCAGTTTGAATTGCCTTTTGACTTAGGCAAGGACAAGGACAATATATAATTAAAAATAAAATAAAATTAAAATAAGATAAAATAAACCAAAAGAAAATAACATAGGAATCGCAACATAATCACCGGGCTTACTACCCTCATCCCCCAACTTAAACCATGTAGTGAAATCCATGTGTTTCTTCTGGTGGCTCATTAAAATGTAGGAATTTTGAAACACTTGAAGCAGGTAAAACTATGCCCTAAATTTCCAAGGAAGCTGGTGCCTATGCAAGATGATGGACAAAGTTTTAAGAATGTATGGGACTTGGTAGATGGGGGAGTGCTCTGGCTTCACATGTCTGAAAGGGAATGAATAAGAGAAGGTCACACAGTAGAAGGAAAACAGTTTGCTGGTGGCAAAAAAATGATTTCTTGAAAAAACAGCTCTAATGTCAAAACTGGATTTTACAGAAATATATTGCAGAATCCTGAACTTTTGGAATATGTTGGCTGGACACAAAGTCACTGACTCTGTGCTTGATCCACTGGCAGAAGACAATAGGTGTGTATTAGATCTATCCTGCTTTAAAGATCCTTGTAATTGCAAAGAAGACCCCAGTATCATATGTCTTAGTTGTGCACATTAACACATGGACATAATGGAGGGTGACTTTGATGGACGGTCTGTATTTGACCATTTTTCCCTTTTTCTTTGTAATGTGTGTGTGTGTATACACTTGAAATTGTAGCTAAAGCGGATCTTTTGAACTTGTGGCTGATTGGCATGACTTCCCTCCTCTTGGAGAGAAGTAGGAGTTTTTAGTGGGAACAGCATTAAGCCTGAGCTTGGGTCTGCAGTGTGTTAGCCAGCTCAAAATGAATATTACCTTACCCTAAGAACAGATAGTAACCTAATGTTAATTAGAGAAATTGGGCTGTTTGATTAATTGAGGCAATGAAGCCATGCGAGGTATTGTGTTCTGGATTTATTTAACATGCATTGTAAGTGTGCATTAAGAAGGAGATTGTAGTTTAGCACTGACGTATTGTGTCCTCAAAATCAATCTCATTGATCAGGTTTTCTTGAACAAAACCCAGTGCAAACATGCTTTAGACATTTAGGTTATTTATGTGCAAAACTGAACAATAATGATCCATAATTTAAACTATATTGTTTTATGGACTTTTCAGAGAAGTCCACAAAAACCATATACAAAGCATGTCATTTCAAGGGCAGTGGAAACAAACTTCTCTAAATACTACCTATCTCAGTAAATACTTCCTTTCCTTCACCCATAGCCTTCCTGCCTTTTCTTTATTTTCCCGCAAAACTGCTGTCTATAGTAAAGACTAAGTTCTATTGTGTTTTCTGTTGTTAATATGAATTAGATTCTTATTATTTAACTCCTTCATGAACATTTTTTCAACTGTTGGCCAAAAAACTTTATGAAAGTTGAGTGGGGCATTTTACCACAATTCATTGAGTTGCTTTGCAATATTAAGTGCTGAATTAAAAACCGCAAAATCAGTGCAGATTTATCAGTGCAATATTATTAAATAAAATTGGACCTTTTATTTCAGCAAACTGAATACAACACTGTATTTTAAATAGTGGAAAAGATAAGAAAAATAGCATTCATCTCTGTCATGGTTTGGCTCCCATTTCAGTAGAACTATTTTGCAAAAATTGGTATGCACTATGCAGAAGTTTTCAGTACATCAGACGCTTGAGTGAATGCCACAATCAAATTTAGCCAGTTTACAGATATAGGTATAAACATGTTTGCTCCATCTGGTTGTAATTCTGCTTTTCATTTTATACTTTGTACTTTGTTGTATATGTCAAGAAATTCGCTCATTTTGACTTTTCTTTGTATGAATTTTCGAGTAATTGAAGTTATGTCTGAAATGATCTGTCAAATTAAACAGTATTTTTACTAGCCTCTGTGCTCTTAAGATGGGTATGAAAGAAACCTTTCCCTGAATCTCATGATTTTGGCTGCTTTTAGGTCTGACTTGTAATTTAAGAAGGGAATCAGAGAGTCTTAGTATACCCTTCAGCTTGCTCATATTCTTTTGAGTGATTTACTTTAAGTTATGCTATATCAAGTTATGTAAACCTTTGCAAGCCAAATGAATCAGCCCAATGATTTCTTCACTAATGTACATTCTTTATAACACAGTTAATATTAAACGCTTCCATTCTTGAAAAGTGCAGAGAACGGAGTACGACAACAGAAACAGGAGGCACCTTACGAATGTGCAGATTATTGATGGAGGTCAGCTGCAGCAGCTTTGCAGTTGTGTGATAGTTCGTTTGCTCAAGGGGTGTATATGTTTGGCAAGCTCTGAAATGTCGATGTCAGTCTGAAGACTTGCAAGAATAGAAATTACTTAGCTATAAAGGCTCCGTGTGTGAACATTTTTTTTCTTTTATTTCCTTGAAAAGAAAAACTGCACTTGGATTCCTTTGCTATTTACCCAAAACATTCAGAACCTCAGGGCTAAACAAATAAGACATTCCCAGAATGCCCAAGTTCTCAGATTAAGTACATGAGGAATACTTTGCTGGCATCAGAAAAGGAAATGCGCTTTCTACACAATTAGTGTATGGATAAATACATAGCAAGTCAGAAAACATGATTATGGTAATCTTCCTTTCCCTCATTATTCCTGAATAAGTCCATAAATCCTGTATAAGGAAGATTATATTGCTTGGAAACACTGAACTGAGCAGTGTGATTCAATGCAGTCACTGGAGATATCGCAAAAATGACATTTTAGCCTTGCTTTTTTTTTGAAACATAGTTGTCAAAAGTGAAGCAGTTAAACCATTTATGATACTCAAGTGCATGGACGATCTGCATAAAGTCTGAGCACTTGCACCTCCCATTGACATTAAAAGCAATTTTGCCTGAGTAGGAAATAAATGGAAACAGGCAGAAGGGAGAGACAGATATAACTCTGCAACAGGAGTTAAAATAAAGAAGTCCCCATGCAATTCAAACTTGAAAATACTTTTCCATGTCATTAATAAAATGAATTTAGAGGCATTGCTATGCTCATTTGAGCTGGGACAGGGCAGTCTTTTGAAGAAATAGTTTTATATTCACTAGCTATTTTTGTTTGGTTTGTAGGTGATGCCTCCACATGGTTTCTTATGTAAGCCTCCCTGATATTCAAAGATACTTGATAATTCTTCTTTGCCTTAAATTTGTCTTATAGATGTTGCATGCGATGTTGATATAACTGTATAAAATTGCCCTGGCTGTGGCTTTGTTGCTTTTAAGCTTGGCCTGGCTCTCATCATGGCCAAGGTAGGTAGCTCTCCAAGGCAGCAGAACCCTGGGGAGAGCAAAATGACCTCAGGCCTGCTGCCTGCTTCTGTTATGTCAGAGCACTGGGAAAAGGCATCAGACTTGATGCAGACAGACAGATGCTGCTGGGGCTGGTGAAGGATACTTTCCCAGCAGCACTAGTCAGTGTTTCCTGCTCTGTATCCCTCATATTCCTGGCAGATGCAGTGGGACCAACTCTCCAGGGACTTCCCCATCTGGCCCCCTTCTTCCTTCCTTTTCAGGTATCAGGATCTCCTTTGCTTCTACTTCATTTCTTACTCCTGCTTCCTTACAACAACCCATTTCCTCGGGGTACAGTTCAGATGTGCCTTTACTGCAAGAAGTCTTAAATGGGCGCAGTGGTGAACTCTACAAATAATATTGCCAGACTTGGCTATGTTCAACACTCAGAGCCGAGTGTTGTTCAACACTCTTCGACAGCTTCCCTCTCTATTGGTACCGTGATTAGGCCCTGCCGTGAAAACCAGTTAAACAGTAGAAGTTGTCTCTGGAGCTGTGAGTCCCTTTCCGGCCGTGGCAAAGGTTTCCTTCACAGTTTTAGATGAAATCTGTTAGCTTCACTGTGCTTTGGTCCTATCAGTAGAATAGGGATTTCCACTTTCCAGCTCTGCATGGATGTTGCAGATGACAGACCGCAAAGGGCAATGTGAAAGTCTAGGTTCTGGGAAAAAAAAACTTAAGCACAAAAGAAACATAGTTTTCCTATTAGATGCACAGATTATACATACAATGTTGCACACCTAATAAGACAATAGAATATAAAGATGTAACATAGTAAAAATGGAGCTCTTAGTGCAATTCCATCAGCTACATTCCTAAAGCAAGCACCTTGGGGTGTTGAATAAACATCCATGTGCATTTTTACTAAGTACAAAATTGCATCCTGGATGAAAGCTAAATCTTTTTCTATTGAAACATTAAAATACTGATGTGTGATATGTGATGTGCAGATTCCAGGAAGTGTGAAATTCACTTGATAACTTTCTTTTCTATAGAAATGAACTTCACTGATCCCAGAACAGTAATAAATGGTAGTAATACTCAGAACAGTAGTGCTTTGAGCTTATACAGCACCTTTAGTTGCAGCATTTTAAATCATGTTACAAAAATAATTAGCTCAGCTTCTCAACCTGTTGAGAAGTACATTTAGCAAGTCTGTTATTTGTATTCTATCTATGGAAGCAATGAGGTTCTGAGAAATAAATGATTTTCCATAAGTTCATGAAGCATTCAGTAATTCAGATGGGGACTCCTCCAAGATCTGGATTCCTCTCTTCTATTCTTAATAACTTCTGTTTGTCTAGAAGACCCTGATAGCAAAACTGAAAAGATACTACATAGAAAAAAATACCTAGGGAGGAAAAAAATTATCCCCATCTCCTCCCCCAAACCAATAATAAAGGGAAATCATACCTGTGGACTGGATATGAAGTCAGATTTATAGAATTATTTACTCTGCAATAGACTAAAAATTAGTTTCCATGGCAACCACTGCACCTTCTGAAATACAGAATACCTTTACAATAAACATAAATACAGCACAACAAAATCTTTAACATATCTTGTATTATTTTTAATAAGTAAATTTATGCTGCATATAAACATACATTAAATGATCTTTCATGTATTTTTAAATACCAGGTTCTGTAATATTTTAATTTTTAGAAAGGAGTTAATATTTGCTATCGACAATGGCCCTTGTATGTTTTTCCTGAGAGGATATTGCCAGAAAAGCAGTGGTTTAAGAATGCTGTTGATGTATGGTACATGGAAAGCTGGAAGTTCATGATAGTTGCCTTATTAAGATTTTATGATTTATATGGTTCACATCTCTGACACTGAAGAAGGATTTAAATGAAGAGTAATATTTTTAGTATCGATCATGTGTTGATTATTGTCCTGCTTTGAGTAGGAAATTGGATTAAATGACATCTCTTGCAGCCCATATTTCTATGATTTTATGATTAATTGCCTTATGAATGAATTTGTGTTTAAACCATGTAAAGCTGTATTTAAAGGATTATGAAAAATGCCTGGTACATGACAGAAGTTATGGTACAGAGGTTATTTTGAGAAATATTTGATGGAAGAAGTCTGGGCAATCTTAGTTTAATTTATTTGATTTGTCAAAAAACCACCAAACAAACCAAACCGAAATATATTCTGCTAAAATTCCTCTGGAAACAGGGTAAATTCAGTTTACTTCAAGCCAACCTTGTTGGAAAAGTGCTGAGTTCTCCCTGTCCTAAATCAAACTTTTTGATATTATGCACCAAAGTATCCATACCCTTGCAATAGTCAGGGAGAAGGTTGCTTCCAGGAGCAGAAACCCTGAAGTTCTGGAGATTTTGGATTCGACAAAACCATAGACATACCTCAGTGTGAGGATTCCAGGGTTTTCCTCTCATGGAGAAATTTAATAAACCTGTTTTTCACCCTTGGCTCAGAACAGAACTGAATTTTAAGGTATCCATGGAATGGAGTTAAAGCTTCAGTGGAGACCAAGGGCCAACATAGTTGTGCAATATGTAACAGAAACCTCTGTAAGAACTCATGACTGCATAACTTCTTTCACTCTCTCTATAAGTAATTATGTATTTTTGGGTATGGCACAGAGGTGAGTTACTGAAGAATTTATTTTTTTAATAATGCTCCTTATACTGTGCTTGAATATGCTAGTTGTTTATGGTTGTTTATTTGCTATGTTTGAACCCAAGAAATAATTTTATTTTTGGAACATCTATAAAAATGTAAACAGATTTTTGTGGTCTGACACAGAACTGCATCAAAATAATTGCACAAGTTGTTAGTATATGAGGGAGTGATTCAGAAGCAAACCAGCATTCTCAAATGTGAATGTGGTGTTTTGTTCTCAGTAAGGCATGTAGAGAACAGTTAAGAAAAGGTCATAGCAGAAAGGAAAGAGGCACAGGAGGGTTTATTAAACAAAATGGGACTATTTCTTCCCTGCTGTAGTGGGCTGAAAAGTTATCTTACATAATTTTCTGTAGCTGAAGGTTTCACGTGAATTATGCCTACCTTGTACTTGTTGTCTGTTGCTTGAAGCATGAAGAAGGGTTAATATATAGCAGAAGGCTTCAGTAGGAATGTCTGGCAATTTAATACAGTACACATGTACCCCTTTAGTAGCTGTCATGCACTCCTAGTGATTTTTCTATCCAGAAGTCTCATTATGCTCTTTAAACTCAGGTGATAGTACCTTATACTTCAGACACTAGATAGAGATGTCTGAGGTTCCTCTGTTATTAATAAGCAGTGACAAGTGAAATAAAGATATTTCATGTTGCAGAATGTTTTGACATTTCCATTCTTTGTAACAGGATGTGGCAAACACTGGAAACTGTGAATATCCTGTTGGAAAAATTTGTAATACTTGCTTGCTATCAAAATGTGAAACTATTTCAGCAGAATTCAGCTGATCTTCACGACTTCAGTCATCACTAGTATCTCTTTCTATAGTCAAGGGAAAAAATGGGCACTTCTAGTGTGCAATCCTAAACAGTACCAATTTAATGAATTGTGGAATATTCTTTTGGTATGAACAAAACTGCTTGAGTTCAAATTAGTTTAATGGTAAACTGTGTCTGGCCAGAGTAATGTCTTCTAGGAGAGCTGAAGACATAGAAACCTGCTGTCCCACTGTCTGCAGACTTTCATATTAAACTGCAACTTACATGGTGCACTGGGTCATAGAATTTCCCCACACTGGGAGAAATAATTATAAAGTATAAGGTCCTTTGAAAGAAACATCTGATAGGAAAACATCAGGACCTGTAAGAGAGTGCGAAAAAATAATGATTGAGTTTAATGTTGTATTGAAATGATATGAAATAAAACAGATTTGTTCCATTTAAAAAGAAGAAATTCTCATATATGTGTCAAAATTACTCTAAATAACACATCTTAGTTGTTTTTTCTCAAGGGAAAATAGCAAATTCCCAGCAAAAGTATTTCTTCCTTGTATTCCAAAACTAACATATTTTGTCAGACAACCATTAAAGAAAAGCCAGAAAAAATTTACACTGGCTAGGCTGAGGATCAATACTGGTTACCTGGTGACACAGAATCACTGGGGTTGGAAGGGACCACTGGAGATCATTTAATCCAACCCCCCAGTCAGAGCAGGTTCACCTACAGCAGGTTACACAGGATGGTGTCTGGGCGGGTTTGGAATGTCTCCAGAGTCGCAGACTCTGCCACCTCTCTGGGCAGCCTGTTCCAGTGCTCTGCCACCCTCAAAGTAAAGAAGTTCCTCCTCATGTTCAGATGGAACTTCCCATGTTCAAGTTTGTGCCTGTTATCTCTTGTCCTAACACTGGGCACCACTGAAAAAAGACTGGACCTCTCCTTCCGGCACCCTCCTTTTAAGTACTTATGAGCATTGATGAGATACCCTCTCAGCCTTGCCTTGCCTTGCCTTGCCTTCCCTTGCCTTGCCTTGCCTTGCCTTGCCTTGCCTTGCCTTGCCTTGCCTTGCCTTCCCTCTCCTCTCCTCTCCTCTCCTCTCCTCTCCTCTCCTCTCCCAACTCCCTCAGTCTTTCCTTGTAAGAAGGATGTTCCAGCCCCTTAATCATCTTTTTAGCCCTTTGCTATACCCTTTCCAGCAGTTCCCCATCATTCTTAAATTGGGGAGCTCAGAACTGGACACAGCACTCCAGATGAGGCCTCACCAGGGCAGAATAGACAGGGAGGATGACCTCCCTTGACATGATTACCTACACTCTTCTTGATGCACCTCAGGATGCCATTGGCCTTCTTGGCCACAAGGGCATATTGCTGGTTCATGGTCATCCTGTTGTCCACCAGGAATCCCAGGTCCCTTTCTGCAGAGCTGCTTCCCAGCAGGTCAGCCCCCAACCTGTCCTGGTGCATGAGGTTCTTCCTATGCAGGTGCAGGACCCTACAATTGCCTTTGTTAAACTTCATTATGTTTCTCTCTGCCCAACTCTCCAGCCTGTCCAGGTAATGCTGAATGGCAGCACAGCCTTCCAGTGTGTCAGCCACCCCTCCCAGTTTTGTGTCACCAGCAAACTTGATGATGGTACACTCTATGCCTTCATCCAGGTCACTGAATAATACATTAAACAGGACTGGACCCAGTACCGTCCCTTAGGGAACACCACTTGTTACAGGCCTCCAACTAGACTGTGCCCCACTGATCACAACCCTCTGAGACCTGCCTGCTAACCAGTTTTCAATCCACCCCACTGTCCTTTCATCTAACCCACACTTTCTAAGCTTGCCTATGAGGATGCTGTGGGAGACAGTGTCAAAAGGCTTGCTGAAGCCAAGGTAGACAACACCCACTGCTCTCCCCTCACCTATCCATCCAGTCATGCCATTAGGAGAGTTTTCTCTTGTTCTCTTTTAAAATGGTATGAGAAGGATTAAACGGGGAATAGAAGTCCCTCTTGTGTATATTCTACAACAGCAGAATACCATTTAATCATAAAGTTTCAGGATGGAATTTTACTGACTCCTTCCTCTTAAAACTTAAATTATTAATGTGTCATTATTACTATGCTGTTTTGTTTTGAGGGGTTTTTTTTGCCATAGTTAAACTGTTGCATTTACCTGCAACTTCTTAAAAATTGCAATACACCACAAAAATGTATTTTCGATTGTAACAAAATCATGCTACCTATTCAGTAATTGAATACTGGTAGCAGATAAGCATCAAAAAGAAAGAATAACAAAACGAAGAAGAAAAGAAGGAACACTCCCAATCCCAAGATACTTGAATTACATTTTGCCCTCGAACACCATTAAAATGAGTTTAGTTTCGTAGAACTGGATTGGGAGATACTGTTAAGGTATTAAGAGGAATAACAGTTCTGGGGTTCCTTAAAAATATTTTTGTTGTGAAAAAGAAATATTTGAAATAGAATTGTGATTTCTGAAAACAAAACACATAAAATTCAGAAAAAGCAAAATATAGTATTTTAAGGAAAAGAATAATATTACTGAAAGGAAATAATTAAAAATAATTATATACTTGTGAATTATTATTTAATATAATTTGAAATTCTAGCAATAATAACATTATAAACAAGGATCTGAAGGAGACCTTCATTATACCCATCGGTTTCTTTCCCATGTCAGTCAGATCAGACAAAAAATTAAATGAGTTTTAGGGTTGTTTTTTTTTTCCTATACAAAAAAAAGACAACAAATTGAAATTTTAAACAAATCTTTACACTTCCTTTTAGGTAGTTGTAGAGAGTGATATGGTCTCCCCCCAGGCTCTTTTTCTCCAGGGTAAACAACCCCAGTTCCCTCAGCCACTTCTTATAAGGCTTGTTCTCTAGATCTCTCACCAGCCTCACTGCCCTTTTCTGGACACGCTCCAGTACCTCAATGTCCCTCCTCTAATGTGGAGCCCAAAACTGAACACAGTATTAGACGTGGGGCCACACCAGTGTAGACTACATAGGGACAACCACTTCCCTAGTCCTGCCGAACACGCTATTCCTGATACAGACCAGGATGTTGTTGGCCTTCTTGGCCACTTGGGCACACTGCGGGCTCATATTCAGTTGGCTGTTGACCAGCACCCTCACATCCTTTTCCATCAGGCAGCTTTCCAGCCACTCCTCCCCAGGTCTGTAATGCTGCCTGGGGTTATTGTGACCCAAGTGCAGGACCTGGCACTTGACCTTTTTAAACCTCATACCATTGGCCTTGACCTATCTATTCAGCCTGTCCAGATCCCTCTGTAAAGCTATCCTACCCTCAAGCAGATCCCACCCAACGTGCTATGGTCTGCAATTTTACTGAGGCTGCATTTGATCCCCTCATCCAGATCACTGATAAAGATATTGAACAGAACTGGCCTCAGTACTGAGCCCTTGGGAACACCACTTGTGACCAGCTGCCAACTGAGTACATCTACCTCTATATCTATGATCAAAACTTTAATGTCAAATAGCTCTGATCATGCAGGGCAGTTTGCACATGCTCAGGCCCTTGAGTCTCCACTTGGATGTGAAAGCCAGCCTATACCAAAACAAATGAAGAAAAAAGTTTTGTGTAAATTTTGAAGGAGCTCAAGAAGTGGAAATTGTTGTCTGTCTTTGACTAATGTTTATGTTGAACCTCTGAAAATAGAAGGTTTTTAAACTTTTGCCCTTGGTGATTTAATAGGCCCAATTAAGTTTTTTCTATCTATATCACATAGATACATTATTAGACAATTCATCATTAGATAATAATGTTACGTCACAGTGACAGTCCTATTGAAACCTTTCATTGGAAATCAATAGACTTGCAAGAATATCAATAGTGTTCATCAGTATAGATAAAACCTTCTGTAGTGTCTTTATTGTTTTTCTTGAAGTAGCTGAAGTTTCTGATTAATTATTCATTTTCTCTAATGTTTGAAGATAGGTCAAGATAAGTTTAATTAAAAAGCATTATCTGAACAGTGTTGAGGAAGGTTCTGTAGGGGATCTTTCTGACACTTCTCTTCTCCCCTTGATGTTTAAAGGAGTTATTCAGCTGAGGTTATTTTGTCAGGTTTCTGTCAGGCTGTCTTTCCCACATTTTGCAGCTCATTGCTGCACTCTCTGATAATCTTACTACACTGACTGGCTGCAGTTATTACCCTTTATATGAAGGATCTATGTTGAAAGCCAGTTATGAGTTTCTGTCCCAGTGGATTGTATGATGAAGTTGAAGCAGGCTGTCATCCAAAGCTGTATAATAGCCTCAGCTGGGAAATACAAAAGTGCCATGGATTATTGATAGAGTCATATCTGCAGTTCTGCTGACAAATTTGATGCCTCTTTTGCTAGGTTTCCGTTATTAAGAAATACCTCTGTTAGTATGTCTCCCCTTCTCTCTCCCTGTGTGTTCCATTTGGCTTGGCTTATGATTTGGCATTGTACCACATATTCCAGTGAAAAATGATGTTATACTTAATAATCCTACTGTTACAAAGAAAAATGATGAACTTAACAAAGCATTAATGATCTTCATTTAAAAAAAAACCCTAGAAGTACAAATTTAACAGACCATTTTAAAATTATCTTTTATTCTACTTTTTCCATTTCTTTCAAAGTATTTCATAAAGCATTAAAATGTATCACATTTTCTTATCTTGAATATCTGTAGTACAAAGGAAAAGTCAGAGAAGGGAAGATTATTCTAGCAGTACTTAAAAGTTTAACTGACGTGATGGTAAAATAAGTCTTCCAGTTATTAATCAAAATTATACCCACATTGGCATAAAAAATCTTCCGCCGTCTTCATGTCATGGCATGGATTAACTGTTATAGGGAAAACAGAAACAACAGTTTTCAAGATTTGGGTTGACAGAGCTGCAAAAAAGTTAACCATTTATTTTATATTATTATGAAAGCTATACCACAGATTCCTCTGTGTTGTAGATCAGTTTTTCTCTAGCTGAACTGTAAGAGCTGTTTAATGGAAAAACGGGGTAAATTATGGTGGCAACATGGATTTTGCAAAGCACGTTTTTCTTCTCTCCATCTTTTATTCAGTTAAGATATGGAAGAAGGCAGTATTTGGTTAAGGCTTAAGTATGTGTTCAAGCTAGAAATCTTGTGACATCAGACACAGTGGTAGCAGTTAAGGAGATATGAAAGATCTCCTTGGTCTTTCAAAAGATGTGAAATCAAGAGCCAGATAGCTAAAAAGCATTTTGGCTAATCATTTTCAGAGGAGAAGGGAGACACCACTGCTCATGGCTGTGATTAATGTGTTAACCATCTCTGCTCCAGGTGATAAAAGGTTTTGAGTGTTCCTACGTGCAGCATTCAGTGCTTCATTCACCACAGAGAATCTGGCTGGTGATGTCTGTCAGTCTGTTAAGACATAGTGTGTTTGTGTCACTGACTTCACTTCTGACAGGGGCCAGTTGAGGTCTACCAGAATGTCTTCAAAAGGAGACTGAAATATAGAATGCTGAGCTCTTCCTTTTATTAACTCTGTTTTAAAAATCCGGAATAAAAGGAAAAATTAGAAAAAAGGAAAACTGGCCCCATGTTACTGAAAACAAGGATTGAACAAGAACGATAAAATCAAACCCTAAGCAGTGCTTTAATGAAGTTTTGCTAAAGAACAGATATTCCAAAACATTCTTTCACATATGAACACCTAACTACCTGTCAGTGGCAAATGCATTACTTTGTGCCAAATGTCCATTTTGCAAAGAAGCATTAGAATATTCTGTTCAGCATATAAATACTGTGGACATCGCCCTCCACTTGTTAAGTTAGAAATAGACATTGATACAGAAGTTACTTAGATAATTTTGACAAACTGCTCTCTATGATGGATAGTACTTCATTATTCTGTGTTGTATGTCATTGCATTGTGCTCATGTGGGTACCAGCAGAAAAGGGGTCCTGGTGGCTGGGTCCAGCCAGGCTGTTCTCCTCTGGCCAGGCTGTTCTCCTCTGGGTTATGTGGAGGTCCAAAGAGGGAAAGGGAAGTTGTTTATTTCCTGAGAGCTCTCAGAAGGGAAAGTCTCCACAGTATGTCATGGAACAGGGAACTGGGGAGTCATGGGAGAGCTGGAAGCCTGCAACACAACAGAGATTGGGCAGGGAAGATCACTGCGATCCATCCTTCAAGGTGACAGACTGCAAAACATATTTTCCCAGAAAGCCGGAGGTGACTGTGGAGTTTGCAACAACCGAAGAAAAAATTGCAAAACTTCTGGATTGAGCAGAACTGAACGAAAGACACGTCCAATTCTGAGTCTTCTCTTAGCTAAAANAAAAAAAAAAAAAAAAAAAAAAAAAAATTCTTTAATTAGCCTTCAGGGGTTCTTTCTTTGGAGAAAAAAATGAAGCATTATAGTTCAACAGGCTCAGCAACCCTTCATGCCAATAATGTAGTGATTGTACAATGAAGACGTGTGTGCAGAGTATATTCCTTTTTATGGTAAACAAAAGCATAAGATAACTACCTAGGAGTGTCAGCCTCTTGTCTGCCTTGTTTCTGTTTCCTTAAGTGGTAAAAAGACATTAAAAAAACATAAAAAAAGTTGAAAACATATTGCTTGTATGGATATACTGACATACTGTTGTATAAACTAGTATATATCAGTAATGGTATCTGAGTCTATCTATATGTATAAACACTTCTCTGTGTATATGTGTAAACACTGCTGTATACACACGCAATGAGATTCACTATGGTAGTTAAACACATGTATCTCACTGGTACTTACCTTTTTGTTATAACCTACATAAAGGAAGGGGGCCAGTCTTTTTTCAGTAGTACCCAGTGATAGGACAAGGGATAATGGGTATAAAATCAAATATAGGAAGTTCCATTTCAACATGAGGAGAAACTTCTTTACTTTGAGGGTGGCAGAGTACTGAACAGGCTGTCCTGAGAGGTGGGGGAGTCTCCAACTCTGGAGACATTCAAAACTCGCCTGGACACCATCTTGTGCAACCTGCTCTAGGTGGACCGGCTCTGGCAGGGGGTTGGACCAGATGATCTCTAGAGGTCCCTTCCAACTCTTATCTTTCTGTGATTCTGTGATAACAGCTCTTGTGCCTATTACCACTGTATTAGAGCAAAGCAAAAAAAAATCCATATAATCATAATTTAATCTTTCAGGTTTTGTACAAGAAAATATTACAAGATAATTCAGAACAGCATGTATAAGAGCAACTGTAAAGGACCACCTTTGATCGGTAGAGCATATTTTTTAAGCTGAAACTTTCTGGATGATCATAGGACTGATGGGCTGCATGTTTATATTCAAGAAGCATTCCTGGATATCCTGTGCAGAGTGTACAATGTAATATATTTTCTATATTGTTTCCAAGTTCTATGTTGCCATTACTGTCAACAGCTGACCTGCTCAAAGAACAACTGCAGAGTACGCATAACAGATTAATGATGAGAATCTCTTAATCCTCTTAATGAACATTAAAATGTAATATATAGGAGGTTCTCAAACAATCTTTTACATATAATTTTATTTTCTTTCACCTTCTCTGTTAGTAAACTGTTAAGGAACTGACCCTTATATCTCCGTCTGTTGGTGAGAAGTTGTCAGCAAAATTGTATAAATTTTACTAATTCATTAAAACCCAAAGGTTTTATTTTTTATTTTTTTAAATAATTTTCATATTTCTGAATTCACATCATGGTGAATATAAGATGTCTGCAAGCTGATAAGCCAAACTGTCGGTTTTCCTGAACTAATGAGATTTACTAAAACCTGTACCTGGTGTCTTTGTGGGGGGCTTTGGCACATAGTAGGTTAAAAATGTTGGTGTCTGTTTATCTCCTGTGTGAACCTTATGAGGGGGAGAGCTGAGATATCTACCTGAAAAGTAGCCCAAGGAGGGAATCTTGTGGCAGCAG
>VZSF01003303.1:482-17457 GCA_013398295.1 Chionis minor | reverse complement strand
CCCCGCCATGGGCGGCTGCGTGGGGCGGCAGCGCCGGGAACGGCCCGCCGCCGGGAACCCCCGCAAGCGAGCAGGTGAGCGGGGCCGGGCCCGCTCCCGGGCGCTCCCGGGATCGCGAGCACCGGGGGATGTGGGGGGGTCCCGTGCACCGCTGGGTAACGGGGGGAGCGTGGGCATGGGAGGGACACGGTCTGTGGGCGCGGGGCGGGGGGGCTGTCCCGTGCACAGCCCCGGCAGCCGTTCTGTGCCCCTGGGGTTCACCGGGAGCGGGCCGGCACCGCGGCGCCCCGGGGGGTTCGCACGGAGCGTCCTGCTCGGTCCCGCCGGTCCCCGGCTCCTCCCGGAGAGCGGTGCTATGGGGGGGGCCTGCAGGGTGGTCCCGGTTTGTGCTCGGTAGTGTCCCCCCGCACCCTGCCTGCCCCGGGCCGGTGCTTCCTGTATACCGGGACCCTACCGGCGGGCACAACCCCGTCCCCGCTGCCCCGGAGCTTCGGGAGGTGCCGGGGACCGGGCAGGGAGGGTGCACCGGTCCGGGGAGCAGGGGCGGTGCGGGGGGAGGCTGGAGCAGCCCTGCGGCTCCCCGGGGCTACCGGGTGCTGCCAGGCGCCTCCCCGGGATGCTGCCCCGGAGGGTCCCGGAGGCCACGGGAATGGGCACGGCTACCTGCCGGCGGAGGGGACGTGGGCCGGCGGGGTGAATCACGCCTGCCTTCCCCTCTCCCGGTGGTAATTAGCGTGTTTATGGCAGAGCGGTGGTAGGCGGCAGGAGAGGAGGAGCAGGAAGCGTGTGCCCGGGAACGGGGTGCCCCGGCCCTCGCCCGCAGCTGGGATGCAGGTGGGAGGGAGGGAGGTTTTTCCCGTGGGATGGCGCACGTCGCTCTGGCAACACATGCGGAGTGCTGTGGCTGCTGCCCTGGATTGGGGTGATGCCCCCACTGTGGAGCCGGCAGGTACCCAGCCCTCTGTCCCAGCACGCTCTGGCACCCAGGGGTGCAGGTGCCTTCTTGCAGGTACCAGCAAGTCCTGGGGTCTCCAGCCCTTGTTTCGTACCAGGGGGCTGCTGTGGCTGCGGGGGTCACATCCCAACGTCTGGATCCATGTGCTTCTCTCCTGTGCCAGGCAACAGCCAGCTGCAGAACCTGTGTCTCTGTCATTGCTACTCGCTCCCTGCCAGGCTTTCCTGGGATGGGCCATGGTCCCCTCGTGGTGCCCCTGTGCCCCCGGCAGCTGCCACTTTCTTGCAGTGTGTCCCCTTCCCGAGGGAACAGGGCTGTGCCCGGGCTGGCTCCTGCCCTCACTTGCGTGGTGCCACCAGCCCGCGGGAGCTGCTCGGCAGGCGGTGGAGGATGAAGCAAGGCTGCAGCTGCCCTTGCCTGCAGTGTGGGGACACAGCCCGGGGCTGGCAGGTCCCAGCATGCGAGGACCTGCCATCGGCAGGGAGGGTGCTCTGCCTGCTTGCCTCAGCTGCCTCGGGAGCCCTGCCAAGGAGCCCTCCTGCCCTGGCCGGGACTTGCTGTAACCCCCTCCAGAGGGGTCCTGCCAGGGCTCCTCGCAGCAAGTGACAGTGCTGTCCCTGGGGCGACCAGCCTACCGCAGCAGGAGTAGGGGATGCCGGTGGCATGCAGCATCCCTGCCCTGCCTGGCCCAGGAGGGGACCAGCTGGCACTGCTGGAAGCCATGTCACATGCCATCTGCCTGGCGTCTCCTCCAGGGCCCGCTGGCTGGGGATGCCCACGGCTCCAGCCGAGCAGGGAGCAAGACCGGGGCAGGGGAGCCCCTGGGGCACAGCCTCCTGCCTGGGGGTCCCTGCTCTGGGGCACCACGGGGGAAGCTGAGCCACAGGCAGGGTGCTGCAGGCGCAGGGCAGGAGGCAGGCAGGCTGCCAGCCAGATCCTGTTGGCTCGAGTCTGGGTGCAGCGAGTGGCCGGACCTGTCCGGTGATGCTGTCGGGAAGAGTTGCACAAGGGGCCAGGAATAGAGTGGCGGGAGGTGATTAGAGGCTGCGGGGCCCGGCTGGGTGGCAGCAATAAATAGATGAGGCTTAAATCCCTGCCTTACCTGGGCAAGGCTGCCGGGCACACCTGCCTGCACCGGGTAGCTGCAACCTGTCCCCGCTCCCTGCTGTGGCCGAGCCCCACGGTTCCAATCCTGCTGCCTCCCCTGGGCCAGACTCTTCTCTTTGCCACGAGAGAAGCCAGAGGGATGGTGCCGGCTGGGAGTCCTGCCATGCATGACGGTCTCTGCTGCGAGGATGTGTGCCCCGGCCTGGTGGCCACAGCAGCATGGAGATGCGGTCCTGGCTGCGTCCTTCAGGCTGGCCGTGACCGCTGCTCTGCTGCCCTCCCGGGTCAGGTGCTGCCTCTGACCTTGCTCTGTCCTGCGGTGCTGCAAATCCCTCCTGCCTGGCACCGTGACTGCTGAATCGGCACTGCTGGCTGCGGCCGGCTGCCCTCACTCCGCTGGGGATGCGGGCAGGATGCTGCCCATCAGGGATGCTCAGCGTCCGGCTCTGGAGTAGCTGGGCTCCTGTGCCCCATGGGGACCCCTGGGGTGGGTGCCATGTGTTGTATCCAGCTCTGGGCTGGGTGCTTGCTGGGAAAGCAGGTGTTGTGCTGGCTCCAGTGGTCTTGGATGGGGTGGGACAGGGCTGGTACAAAATAAAGGTTATGTAGTGCCTTGTGTCACTGCACGCTTGCCCAGGAAAAGCTGCCTGAGGAACGTGGCTCAGCTGGCAGCAGTGGCTGTCCCCAGTGGCTGGGTGCATGGCATCGCCTTGCCCTGCAGGTCACTGTGTGGGCACAGCCGTTCTTCCTGCCCAGCTGGGGCTCCGCATCCCCCATGTCCCATCCCCACAGGAAGGGTGCCAGCTGGCCGTCCCAGGGAGAGGGGCAGCAGGAAGGAGCTGTTGTCACTCATTGTCCCATGCTCAGCTGGGAGTGACAACAACAGCTCCTTCCTGCGCCATGCTTCCGGCCCAGCCGTGGGGCTGACGGGATGGGGCCGTTCCCACGGGGCCACAGCCTGGTGTGGGAAGGGCAGAGTGACGTGGGGCTGGTGCGAGGGGTGGCCCAGACCCCTGTTACTGTGCCCTGGGCACTGATGGCGGTTGGGGGCTGTTTCATGGCGTGTCTGCTTAGTTCAGCTGCTTCAGGCTGGGAGCGCCCCATCCTGGTCATGCCCTCTGCCCCCCTAATGCCCTGGATGCTGTGTGCCTGCCGTCATGTCCAGAGCTGGTCCGTGCCACCCTGGGGTGGGCAGAGAGGACAGAGAAGTTCTGCCACCTGCCCTGCCAGGGCTGTGGCTCAGCCCCTGTAATCCCTGTCCCACTCCAACTCACCAGCTTATTTCCTTGCTAATTCCCCAAGCTATAAATACTGCTCTGCCTCAGAGGGCCCCGAGGCTCTGTGGCCACCCCGTGGGGCAGGGGCTGGTCCCCTTACCATGGGGCCAAGAGCCTGTGTCCCTCCTGGGGGCAAGGGATGCCACTTGGGAGGGCAGCTGTTATGGGGTCCAGGGGACCTTGGGCAGGGCTGGCTTTAGCCAAGTTCCCCCTGGCTGTGTTGGGGACTGTCCTGCGCTGGGCAGGGTGGTCACTCGGACGCTGCTGCGCATGGTGCAAGGGGTCCCCAGGCACCCATGGGGACAGGGAGATGGGGGGACTCGGGGCCCAAGGGGGAGCCCTGTCCCTTGGCTGAGCATGTCCCCACTCCCCAGGCCATAATGAGCCCCTGAAGAAGGAGCGTCCCAAGTGGAAGAGTGACTACCCCATGACGGACGGGCAGCTGCGCAGCAAGCGGGATGAGTTTTGGGACACAGCGCCTGCCTTTGAGGGCCGCAAGGAGATCTGGGATGCCCTAAAGGCAGCTGCCTATGCCGTGGAGGCCAACGACCACAGCCTGGCCCAGGCCATCCTCGACGGAGCCAGTATCACCTTGCCCCACGGTAGGGATAGCACCAGTGGTGTGGGTGGGTGCGGAATGCCCCATATCTGGGCATGGGGAGATCCCAGGTTGGAGAGGAGAGTGGTTTCCAGCTGCCATCCACGCAGCTCAGCCCAGCCAAGGATGACAAGGCAGGCTCTACCCCACCGCCTGGGGTGTCCCTGTTTTCATTTGGGTGGTCCATGGGGGTGGTCACCCACAGCATCTCACCCTGCCATTCCCAGGGTCCCTGACGGAGTGCTACGATGAGCTGGGTAACCGGTACCAGCTGCCCGTCTACTGCCTGGCACCTCCCGTCAACCTGATCCTGGAGCGGAGCGAGGAGGAGGAGGCAGCAGAGCCAGCTGAGCCCCTGCCCAACGCCCGGCGGGAGTTTGCCCTCAAGGTGCGGCTCTCCACTGGCAAGGACCTGCGGCTCAGTGCCAGCATGGGCGACACCATCGGGCAGCTGAAGAAGCAGCTGCAGGCACAGGAGGGCATCGACCTGGCCTGGCAGCGCTGGTTCTTCTCGGGCAAGCTGCTCACTGACCGCACGCGGCTGCAGGACACCAAGATCCAGAAGGATTTTGTCGTGCAAGTGATCATCAACCAGCCCCTGCCGCCAAGGAACTGAGTCCCCACACTAGTTGCGGGGAGAGAGCCAGGGTGCTGGGGGTGGTGGCACCTCTGGGGATGCACCGTGCTGTGTCCCAGCCCTGCCGGAGCCGGGTCAGCCCCTGCTCACCCCCCAGGGCTGCCCCCCACCCGGGTGACCGCCCCCCGGAAGGGCTGTGCGGGGCTGTGCTGCTGCAGTGGCCCCTCGCGGCTGGTGACATGGCAGGAACTGCATTTGCTGCAGGAGGTTTGAGACCAAATGTCTCTGGGGGGGTCGGCGCAGCCAGGGCCCGGCTGCCAGGCTGTGCCGGCGGGGAGAGACTGTGACCCACTGGGGTCCGGCTCCCCCTGGCCAGGAGGCCCCGGAATGCTGGGCTCAGTGGAGATGTCTCCCCTCTGTACATAGTCTATTTATCAATAAAGCCTTTTCATCCTTCTTCTGTCCCTGGAGCGGGCCGGCGGGGCTGTCACCCACAGCCATGGGAGGTCCCGGTGCCTGTGCTACATCTGGTCCCGTGTCAGGTTGGGCATGGGGTGGCCAGGGAGAGCCTGGGTGTCCCAGCTCTGCTGCCCAGTGCCATCCTGACGCTGTCCCACCAGTCTCAGCTCTTTGCCTGCCTGGACCCTTCCCCAGCACTGCTGGCATCCTCCCATTGCCATCCTGGCTGCTTGCTGGCGTGGGGCCGCTGCCTCCCTTTCCCGGTGCAACAATCCATGGAGGGGGATGGTCCCCAGACCATTTTTGCAGCTGCCATGGCCTGTCTGGGTGAAAGCAGTGCCCTGCTGCAGCCGGAGGCTGTGGCGGCTGTGGGACTGGACGACCAAGGGTGTTGCTGGGAACTGCCCAGGAGGGTGACAGTGACGTGTCGCCATCTGTCCTTCCCCCAGGTCCTGTGCCGGGAGCCGGTGCCCAGCGCATTAACTGTCCCGGCACAGGGCAGCACCGGCCTCATCTTACAAAGGGGGAGAGCAAAGCCCAGGGGGGCTGAACAATGTCCGCACTGCCGGGAATAGCTGCTGGCTCTGCCTGCTGGCCCCACGTGAGGCCGGTCAGGCTGCCCGTGCGTGGCGGGGGAGGCCGGGCAGTCACCGGGACCCTGGCAGGGCTGCTGGGGATGCTCCGCACCTGAGGTCATCCTCCAAAGCGGCGTGGAGGGGCTGTGGTGCCCGGCGTCATGTGCTGCCTGCTGCTGGCTGAGAGGTTTGGGGGGCCCCATCCCCTCCCTTCGTGGTGCGCAGCAACCCCCCGGGTGTCAGGGCAATGCTGGTGGGTGCTGTAGCATCTGATTGCATGAGGATGGGATGACGGGAGCCACAGGGAGCATCACCACCACCCAGGGTGGCTGGCACAGGACTCACAGGATGACCCTGGACCATGTTGCTGCTCCATCGGGCTTCTCTGGACAGGCTGCTGCGGGCTGGGCACATCCCAGCTCCCCGCACCCAGGACGGGGGTCCTGGGCAGCCTGTGGGGGGGCCATGGGTCTCTTTAAGAGGGTGCGGGGACAGGGAGGTGAGCCAGGGCCACCAGAAAGCAGGAGGGTGAGCTCATGGCAAAGCTGCCCCAGTCATGTGGAGCAGCCACAGCTGTCGGGGCCCTTGGGCCGTGCGACAGAGGGGCTGGCGGCATAAAGCCCCACGGCCAGCGGAGCTGCTGGGAGCCAGGGCTGGGTGTTCCCTGCCTACAGCGGTGGGGAGGAGAGGCCGCATTCTGCACGGGGCTGTGCACCGCAGGCAGACATGGAGCTGGATGTGCAAAGGGCCAAGGAGCTCATCGAGCAGAAGCTGGCGGAGGAGGAAGAAGAGGAGAAGGAGAAGGTGGGTCTGTAGGGCAGGGCGACCTGCCCAGGCTGCAGCAGGGACCTGCCTTGCGCTGTGTCCATCCTTAGGGACTGGGATGTGAGGGGGCTGGCACCGACACTGCCGTCCCAGGGGATGCAGCAAGGTGGCCGAGGGCTCTCAGGAGCATCAGGTTCCCAATCTGGGAGCTCTTGTCCCGGGGCAGAGCTGAGCAGTAGGCAGGTGCCCGACTTGCTAAATGGGGCAGGTGGGCAAGTGCAAGCCCAAGGGCTGCCAGGCGTCCCACAGACCTCAGCAGTGAGCTGCGAGCTGTGCCCAGGGCCACCTCAGCTGGCGCGCTGGGGATGGAGGTGGTGGGGCTGCTCCATGCCCAGCCAGGACCATGCAGTGCCCCCCATGCCCATGCAGCGACTCAAAGGGAATGGCACGCGGGAGCCACTGGCTGTGGAGCGGATGAGCACGCCAGAGCTGGAGGAGGAGAAACGCCGTGGACCAAGCAACCGGGGCCTCGAGGCCATCAAGGTGAGGGGGGTTGGGGTGTGGAGGGACTGGGGGCAACTGGATGAGGAGAAGCCAAATGGGGTGTTGCATGTCCCCCCCCAGGGCCAGGAGCGGGTGCGGAAGAGCTCGGTGGACTTGCGGCGGGAGATCATTGATGTGGGGAGCATTCAGCGCCTCATTGAGCTCCGCAAGCAGCGCCGGCAGCGCCGGGAGGAGCGGGCGGCCACCCCTGAGCCCACCCCGCCACCTGAGCCCCTGGAGATTGTACGTTAGGGGGTAGCTGGGTGCAGGAGGGGAGCTGCTTGGACAGAGGCTGGAGCCCCCATGGGCCAGCCCCTGCGTCATCCTGCCAGCCAGGCGCCTCCCTAGGGAAGCAGGGCAGGGGGCCCCCCGTGTTGTCCCCTCTCCTGCATCCCTGTCATGCCCCAGTCCTGAGCCCATCCCGCCACTAGGAGGGTCCCGTGGAGCCAGAGACCTTCCTGCGAGCCGCCGTCCAGGGCAAGATCCGCGTCATTGAGAAGTTTCTGGCAGATGGTGGCCCCCCTGACACATGTGATGAGGTAGCGTCCCCCATGGCCGCTGGCCGTCCTCCACCTGCACTCTGCCGCCATGTCCCCTGTGCCCGCTGGTGGTGGCTGGCCCCCCTGGGATGGGGTACAGCCAGGCTGGGACAGGGGAATGGATCCAGCCACCAATGTGGCCCCTCGTTTCCCAGTTCCACCGAACAGCCCTGCACCGCTCCTCGCTGGAGGGGCACATGGACATCCTGCAGAAGCTGCTGGACAGTGGGGCCACCGTCGACTTCAGAGACCGGGTGAGGCCAGATCCTGCCCCTGGCTCTGTGCCAGCCTGAGCTTCCGGGCACGGCACAGCTGGAGCAACAGCAGTGTTGAGGTCCCAGTAGTGGAGCGGTGCTGTCCCCACTGCTGAGGTGGCCACGGGCAGTGCTTTGCTGGCTCAGCTTGGGCACGGGGACCTGCTGGGGTGGGGAATGGATGTGGGGTGGGGATGTCCCCTGCTGTGACGTGGGTCTGTGTGCCCAGCTGGACTGTACTGCCGTGCACTGGGCTTGTCGGGGTGGGCACCTGGATGTCGTCAAGCTGCTGCAGGACCGTGGGGCAGACCTCAACCTGAAGGACAAGGTGTGTGGGGCAGATCCTGAGGCACAGGGCTGTGGCGGGAGCATGGGCATGGCCCGAGGGGCCAGGGCTGGCCCTATGTTTGGTTAGTGGGGGTGGGGGCCGGTCACCTCTGGTGTCCGTCTCCTCCCCCCAAAGCTGCTTAGCACCCCCCTCCATGTGGCCACCCGGACTGGGCACCTGGATATCGTGGAGCACCTCATCCACAGCGGGGTGGACATCAACTCCCCGGACAGAGTGAGTGCCATGGCCAAGCAGCCAGCAAGCACCGGGAGGACAACACTGATCCCCCATCCCTTGGCTGACCCTCCAGGGGCTCCCAGCACCTGCAGTGGGGCACGTCCCTGCCCAGGGGCGTCAGCATTGGCAGCCAGGGCTTGGGTGGGCAGTGAACCCCTTATCCCTGTGGGAAGTGGGTGTGCAGGGAGCTGAGGAGCAGTGCTGGGGACAGACAGGGCGTCCCTGTCCCCGGAGCTGGACCACGATCCCCAGCCAGGCTGTGTGTCTCGCAGGAAGGTGACACGGCGCTGCATGACGCCACACGGCTCAGCCGCTACAAGATCATCAAGATGCTGATCCTACACGGGGCTGACATGATGGCCAAGAACCAGGTGAGCAGCAAGGGCCAGCGCAGGGGCCATTTTCTGCCCCACCACGTTGTGCCACCCCAGCCCCAGCCTCTCTCTGCTGGCTCTTGCAGGCTGGCAAGACTCCCACGGACCTGGTGCAGCAGTGGCAGGTAGACACGCGCCAGGCGCTGGAGACCAAGGAGCAGCCACAGAGGGAGACAGAGGTCCCTGCGTGATGGCGCTGGGCAGAGACCAGGGACTGGACTCGGCTCCAAGGAGCAGGATCCAGCCAAGACTTGTCCGTGTCAATAAAAGCCAGCAAAGAGCAGTGTTTGGCTCCAGGGGGCTGCAGGGGAGGTGGGCAGCCTGCGATGGGGCTGGGGGAGCTGAGTTAGCCAGCAGCACAGACATACCCTGCCTCCTAGCACAGGGACTCGAGTGTCAGTGACACCATGGGGCCAAGACATGAGTGGTTCAAGGGTGGGACTCCTCATTGTGCAATTCCTCACTGTGGGGTGCCCCGGTTGCTCGCAGTGCTTCAAAGTCCCACCTGGGCAAGCTCAGGGTGGAAAACTACATCAAGGGCAGCTCAGCCCGGGTCCACACTGTGCAGGAGTCTGGGATTGCACCGGAAAGCAGCAGTTGTACCCCTGCTGGGCAGCCGCTCTCCACGCCTGGATGGCTGCTCCTGCCTTTCCCGCTGGAGTCATCCCAGGGGGGCCACGGCGGCGCCTTTGCAGGCTGCGTCACTTCTGAGTGCAGTGCTCATTGCTCCCTACCCAGAAATGCTCCCGTTCGCCCGTTTCCGGGAGACCCTACACCAACACCTGCAGCAGGCGAACCCTGCCCACGACCCTGGGGCTCCTCGCAATGCTAGGTCCCTCCCTGGCCCTGCAGCCCGGCCCTGAGGTGGCAGAGGGATGGCTGCCAGGGCTGGCAAGCGGAAGGGAAAGCACAGCTGGGGCAGCCAGGACAAACGCAGAGGGCCGCACACTGCGGCCGGGGGAGAGAGCACCCCGAGCTCACCCAGTGCCACCCCCCGCACCGTCTGCCCAGCTGGGTCGCCGTCCCTCACGTGCCCCATCAAACATTAACAGCCCCTCGGCAGGGCGAACGGCACAGCCGGCGGCGGCAGCACCCAGCCACCATGGTGCTCGGCACCCGCCTCACCTCGCCCCTCTGGCCCACCCTGGCAGCTCTGCGCCGGGCAGCCCCCTGGCAGCACCGGGGGCTCAGCACACCCTCTGGATCGGGGTACACGCTCAACCTCGGGGGCATCTTCCCGCCCCTCACCACCCCCTTCTCACCCACGCAGGAGGTGGACTATGCCCAGCTGGAGGGGAACCTGCGCTGCTACACCAGCATCCCCTTCCGAGGTAAGGGCTGCTCCTCTCCCTGCCGGCTCCTGCCAGACCCCTGCCCACCACAGGGGCTTTCCAAGAGTGCTCAGCCCCCTCAGGTGACCACCTGGGGCCCTTTGCATGGCAAGTGCCCAGGCACACGCGTGTGTCCTTGCACACCGCCGCCACACTCACTCCAATGCACGGTTGCACACACACTTCACGTGTGTGCAGGCTTGCAAATGTCCTCCACATATAGCTGCAAGTTTGCACCTCTCTGCCCTGTATAGGCGTGCTTGCCTGGCTGCAGGGACAGGGACAGGAGTGCACAATGTGGCCCATAAAACCCTGTCTGGGTGCCCAGGGCCAAGGAAGGGTGGGAGGATGATGGGGACACCCGACCCTTCTGGCATCCCAAGAGCCTTGGATGCTGCGGCAGAGCTTGGCAGGACTGGGCTGGAGCTGGTCTGTCTGTGCCCGTGGCGCTGGCAGGGTCCCAAGGAAGGGGTCTGCATGTCCCAGCCAGGGACAGGGCAGCACAGCCTGTCTGCGGGCACCAATAAATCCTTCACTAGCGGGGCTGTGTGGGGCGGTTTGTGGGGCTGGAGGCATGTGGGCAGTGTGTTCACGGGGTGCAGGCATGGCACGCAGGAGGGTGCCTGGCTAGGGGATGGCACCACCGGTGCTCAGTGCAGTGAGGGTGGGCGCTGCGATCCGGGGGACGCATACCAACATGCGCGCTTCGAGGGGGAGCCCAGGGATTTGCGTGGCACCTGTGGGAGCCTCCTGGCCCAGGGGGGCTGCTGGACACTGGCATCAGGCTGCTCTGGGTGCCTGGTGCCTGCCCGAAAGTGGGGTGCAGAGAGGGCAGGGACAGCCACCCTGTGGGCACCCTGCTCCTGCGCCTGGACACTCTGCCCTCCACACGCTTGTGTTTCAGGGCTGGTGGTGCTGGGCTCCAACGGGGAGTACCCCTACCTGGCACTCCGCGAGCGGACGGAGGTGGTGAGCTGCGTGCGCCGGGCTCTTCCCAGGGACCGCCTGCTCCTGGCTGGCTCGGGCTGTGAATGTGAGTGCTTACATGGGCAGCGTGGGGGCCACGTGTCCCTGCCGGGTCTTCCCTCACCTCTCTGCCTCCTCCCCAGCTACCCAGGCCACCATCGAGCTGACGGTCAGCATGGCAGAGGCAGGGGCCGACGTGGCGCTGGTTGTGACACCCTGCTACTACCGGGGGGCCATGACCAGCGCTGCCCTCATCCAGCACTACACGGAGGTGAGCCATGTCTGGTGCCCACCGGCAGCCTCAGCTGGAGCAGCTGGATGGGGAGCGCATCCCGCATGTCTCCAGCCCACCCCAGCTGCTGAGCACTGCCTGGCTGCCCGCAGGTTGCCGATGCATCCCCCATCCCCGTGGTGCTCTACAGTGTCCCTGCCAACACCGGCCTGGACCTGCCCCTGGAGGCTGTCCTTGCCCTGGCTCAGCACCCCAACATCGTCGGAATCAAGGACAGCGGTGGCGACGTGAGTGGGGCAAGGCTTTCCCAGGACTGGCTGCCACCAAACCTGTCCCTGAGCTGGGAACAGAGGAGCTGGCACTTGCAGCCCTTCCCTAAGCCTTGGGGATGCTGCATGACACCCATAGTGGGGGACGGGGTGATGCTCGCCCTCTGGCAGAGTGTGTCTCTCCCCAGATCACCCACATGGGGCTGATGGTCCACAAGACACGGCAGGAAGATTTCCAGGTGCTGGCGGGATCCGCCAGCTTCTTGCTGGCAAGCTATGCCCTGGGTAGGTGCTGCTTGGCCTGGGGGCAGAGGGTGCTGCCCTGGGGCCACCGGTGGGGACTGGTGGCCGGGCAGGGGGATGCAGGTGAGAGGTGGCGATGGCTGGGAGGTGCTGGCTGGGCAGTGTGCTGAGCTGGCTGCCAACGTGCTCTGGTGTCCCCAGGTGCCTCTGGGGGGGTCTGCGCCCTCGCCAACGTCCTGGGGGCCCCGCTGTGCCAGCTGGACCGCCTGTGCCGGGAGGGCCGCTGGCAGGAAGCCCAAGACCTGCAGCTCCGGCTCATCGAGCCCAACATGGCGGTGAGCGGGCATCACCCCCCGGGATGCTGAGGGGTGGGGGTGCCGGGCCATGGCGGAGCTGGGGAGGCGGCAAAGGATGGAGGTCCCTGGGGCTGGGGGGGTGGAGAGGTGTGGTCCAGGATGGCACAGTGCCTGGCTGGTGAGCCAAGCCGGGCTGGAGGCAGCAGGGTGGGAAATGCCAGCCCTGCCGTGCCAGGAACAGCGTGTCCACTGGCAGCGGGCACCTGCTCGATCCCAGCGGGAGCCTTGCCGGCTATTTATAGGCAGCGGTGTGGGGAAGAGCTGTTCCTCCCCAGGGCCCCCACCGCACTGCTGGGTGGCCAGTCCCTGCCACAAAGAGCCCGCCGTGCCACAGGGATGCTCCCCTGTGTGGCCATGCTCTGTGCCCTCACCCCATGGTGGGCTCTTCATGGGGGGGGGGGGGCTACAGCCCACCCCACACCTGCCCAGCCCTGCAGCCCCGCATGGGGCCAGCGCAGGAGCCCATGGAGCACGGTGCCCTGCCCCACGGGAGCCAGCAAGCCCCCACACCCTCCTTCCCGCAGGTCACCCGCCGGTTTGGGATCCCGGGGCTGAAGAAGGCCATGGAGTGGTTTGGCTACTACGGGGGTCCCTGCCGCGCACCCCTGGCCCCGCTGAGCCCCCCTCAGGTTGAGGAGCTGAGGGGCACCTTCAGCGCCAATGGCTGGTTGTGAGGAGTCTGCACCAGGAAGGCACGGCAGCCACAGACCCTGGGAGCTGGGGATATAGTGGGGACACTGGGATGTAGCCAGGAGAAAGCCACCCACCTCACTCCTCCCGGCTGGACAGGGCTGCCCTGGGCAGAGTGGGTAGGGGTGACACCCAGCACCCCCTGGCCACCTTTGCATCCTTGCCAGCCCTTGGGATCCTGCCAACCCCACCTGTGAAGGAAATGATCTCCACGCCGTGAGCTGGGAATAAACCTGCTGCTTCCCCTTCATGTCTGCAGTCCTGCCCGTGCAAGCAGCCCCCCACCCAGTCCCTGCTCCTTGCAAAAAGGACACGGTCTGGGCATTTGGCAATGTCATTTACTCAGCTGAGGCCCGTGCAGGCGGCAGCACAAGGCAGGGTCACGGCAAGGCACGGGACTGGTGCGGGCAGACCAGCAGGGAGGGCTCAGCCCCTGCAGCCCACCACTGGGCTGTGAGGGCTGCCGGGACCCCCATGCCACGGTCAGCCAGACCACACCGGAGAGAGAAGGTGAGCACACAGCGGGGTGATGAAGTATGCGCATGGGGGACAAGATGAGGAGCCCTGTGCCCCCTGCCCACCCTGCCCGTCCCCTTGCCATGCCCCTATCCTTGCCTGCTCTCCCCAGGACCCCTGCTCCAGCCCTGCCAGCCCACACAGCCCTGCTCACGCCCCTCCTCCTGGGCTCCGGCTGACCCTGCTCCTTGCTCACCCATCGCTCCTGTCCACCCCCAGTGTGCAGCAGACGCGGGCCAGGCTGGGTGTCCCCTGGTCCCCCTCGGTGGGGATGCTGCTGCAGATGTCCCCAAGGCAGAGGGTGGGCTGGATTGGCACAGGGATGAGGGGGACACAGACCATTGGCCGGCCCTGAGAGCAGGCTGGGTCCTTTGGGGATACCATGTCACCCTGCCCAGGGCATGCCGGGAGATGGCTGGTCACCCAGAGCTGAGGGCACTGGCCAAGGGTGGCCAAGGTGTGTCTGGGTTGCCCACCCTGCCTCGGGACCAGGGTAGCAAAGCGGGCCAGGAGCTGCCCCTCTGTGGGCACATGGTCCAGCCAGCAGCCCACGGCCAAGGCACCCTGGCAGGGGGGTCGGGGCCCAACCCCAGCCCCTGTACCCCACTCTGTCCCCTGCGGCGAGCTGGCAGCCCTGGTGGTCTGCAACCTTCCCAAGGGGGCAGAAGGGCTGGGTCCCATCTGCTCCAGTGGGTGCCAGGGCTACAGCCAGAGCGAGAAGGCACCATGGCCGTCCTGGGGCACTTGGGTGGAGAGCAGGGGGTCCCGTCCCCCCCACTGCTGGGGTTCAGCAAGGGGGCTTAGTGTGGACCCCCGGCCCTGCCAAGGCTGGGCAGCCAGCAAGCGGAGGGCAGAGGGGCCACCCAGCAGTGCCACATCCCTGCTCCGGAGAAGTTGGGCCAGACAGTGCCCGGTGTGGGGGTCCCCACTGCAGCAGGAAGGGGGCGCAGGGCACCGTCACGCCATCAGGTTGTGAGCAGACTTGGAGGCACCCTGGGCCCTCTGGATGATGGCCGGGCACTTCTCCCGCCGCAGAAGCTTGTTGTTCTCGAAGAAGCCCTCGTTCCGGGGCACCCCGTGGGAGCCGTCCGGGAAGGTCAGGAGACCTGGGGAGGGAAGGGCTAGGGGTGACAGGGCAGGGAGCAGCACCCATCAGGGTGGAGGGACAGAGCAGGAGATACCGGACAGGGCCACGCTGAGCTGGGACCGCACAGGGCTGTGGCTGCCACACTGTTCCGCCAGGAACTCACCAAAACCATACACACGCCCGCCTTTGAACTCGCCCTCAAAGGTCATGTTGTCGCAGCGGGTGAAGACGCCGACGCCGTTGAACTTGCCCTGCACAAACTCCCCCTCGTACCTGCACGGGAGGAGCTCCTGAGGAGGCAGCTCGCTGCAGCAAGCAGGGATGCCTGGGGCGGGGGGTGTACATGGGGGTGCCACGCTCACCTGGAGCCATCAGAGAAGGTGAGCACACCACAGCCGTGGAAGAGCCCATTCTCAAAGTGCCCCACGTAAGCGGTGCCGTCAGCAAACGTCAGCTGCCCGATGCCGTGCCGGCGACCTAGGAGAGGGCAGAAAAGCAGCAGTGGTGGATGGAGGGAGGCAGGGACTGCCCCAGCGTGCTGCTGGGCAGTGACACAGGGGCTGCCTCTGGAGCAGGCAGCACCATCCCCTCCCGCCTCGTCTCACCTTCCTTCCACTCGCCACGGTACTCCTCCCCGTTGGAGTAGGTGAAGGAGCCTTTGGTGAGGGTCATGGTGACAGCCTCCAGCAGCGCAGGACAAGAGCTGGCAGGCAGAGGTGCAGAGGGTGACTGCTGGGTGGGGGTAACAGCCCGGCTCACCCAGATTCCCCCCGTCCCCTCGGCTCTCCGGGAGACATGTGTCTGCCCTGGGGATGGCTCTCCTGGGGTACACAGCAGATGAGGAGGTGACCCCAGGAGCTCGGCCGCCCTGCCCTGCCTCTGAAACTCCAGCCGCCAGGTTCGGGTGTCTTCCCGCCCCACTGCAGGGCTCAGGGTGATGTGAGCCCATGGGGGTCACAGCCCCGTGAAATGTGAGTGAGCGGCACGAAGAGGAGCCCGGCCGGAGCTGGCTGCCTCTGGCATGGCTGCCCAGCAGGACCCGCGGCAGACTCAGGCCGGGGGCCAACCTGGCTCTGCTGGGGCAGCCCTGGGAAGAAACAGGCATTTGGATAGGAGACACTTGTTGGCTTGTGCTCGGTGCCAGCTCTTCAGCGGAGGGAGTGGAGAGCTTGTGGGGTTTCAAGCTCCAGCATGGAGGACAAGCAGACCCAGCTCACACCCCAGGGACGGAGCAGCCACTCCTCCTAAGAGGGACAGGAGAAAGAGGACCCTGGGGCTCCACAGTGTTGCTCAGCAACGGAAGGTTTGGAAACCTGCCTGCCGACAGCAAGCAGCCCCCAGAGCCCTGCACACCCCCAGAGCTGCTGCGGCTGCGTAGCACAGGGAAAGCACTGGTGCAGAGGTGGCCCCACAGACAGGCTGGGCACTGCCTCTCCGGTGTCTCCCGGTGCAGCTCAGGTGGTGCCTGCGATGGGAAGGGGCTCCCCGCTTCCCAAGGGGGTATCCCTGCTCACACCGGACTGCGCATCCCTGGAGATGGGTGCCGAGCCATGCTAACCAGCCAGACGCGGCACCCGGGAGCACCACAGGGAACTTGCGGGGGCTTTGTGTCCAGAGGAGAAATGGCCCCCAGCCAAGCTGAGCGGCGGCTGAACAAGTGCTCTCTGCTGATGGCAGAGACCGGCAGCTCAGCACCAGCTCCCCAGCCTGCAGCCTGCCCATCACCTCTGGGGACACCTATGGCGGTGCCAGAAGGAGGAGCAGGTGCTGCCGCAGGGGCATTAGCGCCTGCTGCAAGGGGGGGGCTCCTGCTGCCAGCACGGCCTGTGCCTGGACCTGCGACTTCATCCAGTGGACAGGCAGCACGTGCCCCATGAGCAACCCAGCATGCCCAGCAGCTGGATTTCCCCCCACTGGCACCCACACACGCTGGGGCCCTGCACGCACAGCACCCACAGCAAGCCGGGGCGATGGCGTGCACACCTCAACCCTGAGACCACCACTTGCCCGGGGTCACGTGCCCACGGGCTGGAGCCACGCACAGGGGCGAGGGGTGCACGACCCGGCTGGGCCACACACCCCGGGGCAACGCAGGCACATGCTGCCCTCGCCATGCACCCACGGGGAGGACATGCACACCCCGCCGGGGCAGCGTGCCCAGAGGTGGTGACTGCATCCATGGCTGAGGCAGGCACACCCTGCCGTGTCCACGTACCCACGGCTGATACATGCATGTCCTGCTGTGTCCACGCACCCCCGGCTGATACACACATGTCGTGCTGTGTCCATGCACCCATGGCTGATACACACACATCCTGCCGTGCCCATGCACCCACGGCTGATGCATGCACACCCTGACACGTCCATGCACCCACGGCTGATACACACACGTCCTGCCGTGCCCATGCACCCTCGGCTGATGCATGCACACCCTGACACGTCCATGCACCCTCGGCTGATGCATGCATGTCCTGCTGTGTCCACGCACCCCCTGTTGATGCAGGCACGCCCCGCCGTGCCCATGCACCCACGGGCGGCGCACGCCCGCCCCACCTGCGGGGCACCCGCGGCGCTGTCCGCAGGCCCGGTGCCTGCCCAGGAGCGGTGCGGGCGGCGCAGGGACCCGCGGCCCGCGCTCACCTGGCTCGGCGCTCGCCGCCCGCACCGCTCCCCGGGGGGGTCCCGCGGAGGGGCGGG
>VZSF01003302.1:6123-27123 GCA_013398295.1 Chionis minor | reverse complement strand
ATTCTATGATTCTATGTACTTTATTATGTATTTATTGACAGCCTTAACTTCTAACATCAGGTTCAGGCACCTCTGCTTTTCTTGCATGTGATTGGAATATGTAGATTTCCAGAAGTTAAAGTACCTGTAGATAGCTGTGGGTGTTTTGTGAATATCCTGCACAACCAAAGAGCTGAAATCTACTCTTGTCTCCTGGTAGAAGAGCACGGTTGCCTCCACGCCTGGGGAGTTACCTTCTAACGCGCAGTTATTCCTACTTGTCAGTCTTGATTTATTTCTCATATTGCTTTATTTTCATTATTACCTTTTAACGTAGACTCAGCTAGGCTTGATGTAGCTGCTGCAGTTGCTAAATCTCGTGATATCCTCTGGGATCTCATTTTTTTCCCCTCTTTTAGTTATTCTTACCCTCAGAATTCATGATGGGGGTTTTTTTGAGTGCGTACAAACTCTGTGCCTCGAGCTGGAAAGATGGACTGTCTGCTGCGAGAGGTCTGAAGGCACCGCTCTCAGGAATGGCTGATGTGGGATCAGTCCTCTCATCTAATACCCTGACAAGCCGGGAGACTTTGGTGTTGCTACAGAACATGGTGGTTTTATTTCTAAAGGGATAATTTTACTAGGCGTTTTGTAGCCCTTCAGGGACCATGAATTACACAATGGCCCAGATGTAACAAGCGATAGAAGAGGAGCAGTCATTAAACTAAATTATCGCAGTCGTCCTTACTGTCCTTAATCTGTTACCTTTTTTTTTTTCCCCCATAACAACCTCGGTGTGATAAACTGTATAATTTAAAAGCTTCCCTACAGAAATGTGACGAGGAATAATTTGACTAGGGGTAGTAGTGGGTAGTAATGCTGCAGGCTTTTTTTCAGGTAGGCAGGGCTGTAAATTGTGCAATAAATTAAGCTAGTAAGTACTAAAATACAGACTACTTGCATGCAATTAATGTAACGAAAGAAATTTGCTCTTTCTAAGTGGGAAAGCATGTTAGAAACCTCCACCAATTTGTTCACTATTGTCAGAATATGAAAACTTTCTAGATTTTTCATTTTAATGATGTTATGTAAAGAGAAGGCAATTATTTGCATTTGCTTTATGCAATTGCTTTGACTGTTTGTTTTTATTCTTTGTCCACTATGACTCATTTTATGAAATTGTTTGTTTTTCCTTTGTTAAGAAAAATTAAGGAAACACTAGCCTCTTTTTGAAGCATCTTTATGGTTGTTGGGGTAGAATAGCAGTTGCTCTGTCAGTGTCACAGTGTTTATTTTAATCTCTGAATTAATTTTCGTGGTTGCTAGGCGATTCTACTTCATAGTTTTAATGGAAATGACTAATTCAGGGTGCTCTCGTTTCAGAATATGCAATCATTTTTGCTTTAAAACTGAAACTAGATTTCTCTGTGACATAATGCTTGACAAATACTCATGTTGGAGTACAATTTTTGTGCTTATAGCTCATAAAATATCCACATTTCTGTTATTCAGTCCTATGTTTCTTGTACGTTCCAGCAAAGCCATTGTAAATCCAAGGTATTAAATAGAGGAAAATAGGGCTTTTATGTATATGTGGAGGATAAATATCTGCTCTAATGTCTGACATCTTAGAAATTTTTAAGGGCAGCTCATGGAGCTGTTAATGTAGTATGTGTTTGGAGCTGGTATCACTTAAGTCTTTTTACATCCTCGGTGTGATACGTGCCACGTATCTCAGTTCCTCAGCTTGCAGGCGCCTTCAGCAGGTCTTGCTTATTAGCGGCACAGGCAAGTTCAAAAATAGGTATGAATATTCAAAGTAGTAATACTGATATTATTAAAGAAATCCTCTTAACAGTCTGTAGTTCCAGAGCTGTTTTTCATCCTGGAAGGATATAATGCCTCAGGAGAGTTTCTTCAAAACATTTTCTTCTGCTGTTTCAAGGCTATTCTTATTTAAGGATAAATATAAAGGAAAAAAGAACTTTAAATGAGGCTCCATAGGTTCCTCAGCATCAGGATGGTGCAGAAGCGTAGGCCTTGTGTGTTTTGTTGCTATGGGCTCTTTTTCCATTTCTTCTGCGCTATGGGCTAGTGAAATCCTGTCTTTTGGCTCGTTGTCTCCAGTCCACTCCAGTTCCCGTGCTGGTGAACTGCATGGCTTGGAAACGAATGAAATCCAGGCTGCTGCTCTGGAGAAGGAGAAAAGCATCCCGGGGGCTGGAATGGCCGTGGCGTATCCCGGCAGGCTCCACGCTCCTGATGGCAGTTCAGGCTTTGTCAGCTCGGTTGCTCTAGCCCAGCGCATCATCCGACGTGCTTAATTGCTCTTCATTTAATCTTAATGCTCTTTATTATATCTCTCTACAACTCCCTGAAGGGAGGTTATAGCCAGGTGGGGTCCATCTCTTCTCCCAAGGAACAAGCGACAGGACAAGAGGAAATGGCCTCAAGTTGTGCCAGGGCAGGTTTAGGTGGGATATTAGGAAAAACTTCTTTACCCAAAGGGTTCTCAGGCATTGGAAGAGGCTGCCCAGGGAGGGGGTGGAATGGCCGTCCCTGGAGGTATTTCAAAGCCGGGCAGACGTGGTGCTGAGGGACATGGGTTAGGGGTGGCTTTGGCAGAGGTTTCTGGTTGGACTCGATGATCTTGAAGGTCTCTTCCAACCCAAGTGATTCTGTGATTCTATGATTTTCCTTCTCCCTAGTTTACACTTGTCGTCCTGATAGTGGCCACCTTTTTGGTACTGGTAGTGCACCCAGGACCGCAGATGACTTGGTTTATCTGAATAATTTGTTGCCGTCAAAAAGCTAAATGAGTCTAATTTTGTCCAGTTTGAGGACATATGTCATCAAGACAGAGAAGACTGGGGAATGCTACATACTCTGATGATTTTGTATAAAGTATACAATCTTTGCAGAATCTATTAATGCAACTAGCCTCTGGCAATTTGTTCCAATTGCTGTCTTACAACTTGAATTATGGCTGATCGTGGTGTTAGGTAAGCAGCAATACTGCGCTATTTTGGAGCTTTCTAATTGGATTTGAGAGAAAACAAACACCAAAACCCCCACAATTATAAGTATTTTCAAGACATTTTCAAAAGGATACTGGAGGGAAAGGAAAAAGAAGAGACCGTTCAGCTGTATTTGTCACAGAACAACGTGCTTTTATTCAGTTGGTTGTTATATATGAGCTGGTAAGGTGGGTAGATAGCCAGAATGTTTGCAACTGTAACGATAATCTACAATGAAAGCAAGAAATTGGATCATTTGTATTCAATAGATGCTTGGGAGACCTTCTAGCTCTTTGTAAATGAGAGGTGGAATATGCAGCCACAATTCACAAGATCATATTCACGTTAGTGAGCTCTCCCAGCTCATCCTAATCTGTTTTGCCACGAAAAGGAAGCAGTGCTGAGACGATAGTTTTCAGTTTGCAAAACTCAGCTATGAAACTCCTGCTACAGAAGCATAGAAACGTTAATGTGGATGAAAGTGAAACCTGTAGGGGATGTGGAATAAATGTCTTAATGAACATACGCCATAGCCCTGGTTCTGTGAGGCAGAACGCTTGGAGAAACTCATTGTAAAAACAACTGCACTACGGTAATGATATTACCAAATATTACCAAATACCAACAATTGCCTTTCAATGAACAGGGTAAAACCAACAGAACAAAAATGCCATCGAAGACCTTCCCGAGGTAGTTCCAGTGGTGCGCAGCTTCAGTGGGTACAAACGGACCTTTGACCAATATATGAATCCTCAGGAAGAATCCACAGTTGAAAAAAAACCAAAAACAAAAAAAAGTCCCAGCAATAATTTCCGTCACGCTTTAATTCTGAGGAATTAAATTGGTATGAAATATTGAAGGTATCAAAAGCTGGATTAAAAAATAAGCTCTCCTTTCAGCCAGTGATTTATAAATTACTATTTTAAAGATTATGTTTTCCAAAAATTATTTCCAAAAATTTAAAAATAAAGATATTATTTAATCTTAAATATCATTGAAGATTCTGGACTGAGATCTGAAAGTTCTGAAACTGCTTGTCTGTATCATTTACATTTTTCAATTTCAACTACGTAATTGTTTGTGCCCTTGAAAAAAATCTTACGGTAAATCACTGTGTCTTGGTTTCCCAGCTGTGAAAAGCCGTATAGGACATAGGTGAGCTTTCACTTCTTCCACCCGTTCTGTGGCTCGTTTATTGCTTTATTAGGCCAATGCCTGCAGTGGGAATCTCAGCTGAGGCCTCTAGAAAGTAAAGAAAGACGAAGTATGCCAGGGAATACTTACTGATTTGTAAATAAATAAATAGACGGCAGCCATTAACTGTTCTTTGCTATTAAAGGTGGAATACAGGGTAGCTGAAGTGTCTTCTCTGTCCCACTTCTAGTTCCGAACCAAATATTTTATTTAAATGAGCAAAACTGAAGGAGTTGCAGTCATTATGCACACGGCATATGTGTTGTTAAAATGAAGAGTGACAGACCTTTGATTTTTAGCAGTGACATAATCCAAGGCAGAAGGCTGTGACACGCATATGGTGGCTGTCTGCGCGGTGCGCCAAAGGAAGGAACTGTTCAGAAAGTTGTTAACTTCAGCCCCTTCAGAAGAACTGGGTTTCCTGGTGCTAATAGACGTGTGATATGAAAAGTGCAGGACAGATAGGATCCTACTAGGGATCAGTGCCTCTTTTTACTCCTTTTACAAAAGTGATACCCGGCAGTGACAAATTGGCCTGTGATTGCTTGCTTGTTTGTTTAAAAAAATAAAAAATAAAAAAATCACTCGGCACTGGTGAGGCCACAGCTCGAGTGCTGGGTTCAGTTTTGGGCACCGCAGTATGGGAGAGACATTGAGGGGCTGGAGCGTGTCCAGAGAAGGGCAACGGAGCTGGTGAGGGCTCTGGAGAACAAGTCTCCTGAGGAGCGGCTGAGGGAGTTGGGATTGTTCAGCCTGGAGAAGAGAAGGTTGAGGGGAGAGCTTCTCACTCTCTACAACTCCCTGAAAGGAGGTTATAGCCGGGGGGGTCAATCTCTTCTCCCAAGGAACAAGCGACAGGACAAGAGGAAATGGCCTCAAGTTGTGCCAGGGCAGGTTTAGGTTGGATATTAGGAAAAAATTCTTTACCCAAAGGGTTCTCAGGCATTGGCACAGGCTGCCCAGGGGGGTGGTGGAATGGCCGTCCCTGGAGGTATTTCAAAGCCGGGCAGACGTGGTGCTGAGGGACATGGGTTAGGGGTGGGTTTGGCAGAGGTTTGTGGTTGGACTCGATGATCTTGAAGGTCTCTTCCAACCCAAGTGATTCTGTGATTCTATGAAAAAAAAAATGCATATCCTGCAGATGAATGGCTATTTTTTCTTTAGGAAGGTGACTGCAACCTTTTCTGCTGATGAAATGATAAAAGAGTTTGTTCTGTCTTTGGCAGCAGAAAACCTGGACTTTGTATTAACAGCACATGATGGAATATAACCCATATAAATATACAGAACGTTTCAGGCTGAACTATGGAAGGAGATTAGGAGACCAATCTCTTCATAGAAATGTACTGAAAAGGCTGTTTCTTAAATGTACCTGCTTTCTTTGAATGCATTGCTCATCCTGCCCGTGCCAAGAGAGACTCTGCGTGTCTTCCCCGGCGGTGGGTGGGATGTGGTCCCGTAGCTCACAGCGCATCCAGTCTCCACCAGGGCTATAAGCGCCACCACCAGCTCATTTATCTTAGCAGAAAGATGACATCGTGGTGAGCTCTGCGCTGTTACAGCAAGATTTATTTTGGCTACTTAAGCTATCTTGTTTAAATGTTGTTTATAGAGCTTTCCTTAAGACTGCTGTCTGCTAACGAGAGGTAGGCAGGGATAGACGGATTGTTGGAATGGGCGGCCTTCTGCGTGCCCCTCGCATGGAAGTTTGAACTCCAATTAAACAGCAGCTCCTGGAATCACATGATAAGGAACAAAATCTCAGCTGTTGCATTACAAAAGCCCATTTTTGGCCTTCATGACTTCAAAGAAAAAGTTACTCTTAAAATTCCATATGTAACGTGTTCTATCGATAAGATGTGGGTTACATGGAGGCTCTCGCAGTGCTGATGACGCTTTCAGGATTTGCCCTATCCTCACTTTCATTTGCAT
Organism: Chionis minor; assembly: GCA_013398295.1. Lineage (NCBI taxonomy): Eukaryota > Metazoa > Chordata > Aves > Charadriiformes > Chionidae > Chionis > Chionis minor. Next base: position 21,001 of record VZSF01003302.1, on the reverse strand, counting down.
GCTTCCACATAACTTGAAATGTTGGTTCTTTTCCTTTTTCTGTGGTAAATAAGCGTAGCCCTCGGACTTTGGTAGTTTAGTTTTAGGGTCAAAGCACACGGTGGACCAAGCCTACGTGCTGAATAACAATGAAGAGCAGTTCTGCCCTCCTTGGAGTCTGAGTGCAGACAACAAATGTCAGGATTAGAATGACTGAAAGCAATGTCAAACTATTATAAACTCCCCTAGATATAAAAATAAGAAGGAAGGATTTATTTTGAATCAAGCAGATGAAGCGTAAGACGTAAAGGTCTCTGAAGTTAGGCTGTCTAGTACGAGGGTTGAAGAAAGTGGGTGGAACTTTATCTTCAACACCCAGTCAAGAATTGTAGTAGCAGGGTGAGCTGGCTGGAGAAGATTAATGACAATGCTAAGAGCTCAGTCCACCGAAGCACCGATCCATCTACCGGATCCCTGAGGAAACATGGTTTTCTCGTTGGATACGTGAGTCCTGACACCACTCCTATTATTTCCTCATGCTCTGGAGAGTGAAAACCTCCTTTTTAAATGTGCATCTTGGGGGTGGGGGAAGCTGCATGGCTTTGTTTCTGAGGCTAAGGCATTTGTCTTAAAGAATATCCCTGGGAAGTGACTTCCCCAGCCCTTCAGAGAAAGAACTGGAACTTCCCTCCCACCGCTGTGTTATGAGGACGGCGAACTTTGTTTAGCAATTTTTTTTATATAGACTATAGGAATTTGCTTCCTTGCGTGATGGGCAGAAAAAAATAACAAACCTCACCCCAAAAGCCCTGAATGGCTCAGTTTTTGTTATAGCTTAATATCTGAATGTAGATTAGTCATAATAAATGAGTGCGTTTCTCGCTGCTTGTAATGATTATCTGAAATCTGATCCACTCCCTTTCGGATTTGCTCTTTGAATCCAGCACCTTGGGGACTGTAGGAGGATGAAGCCTCTTTAAATCCTGTACCTGGCCAGAAAGCGCGCAAGGCTCAAAGGCAGATTCCCAAAACCAAACCCACCGGTGCCGTTACCGGGAACTTGGAATGGTTCACGGCTCCCAAAGAGCGGAACCGCATGTAAGTTACCAGGTCATGCTCGATGACTTTGGTAATGAAGTGATATTCATCAACCAGTTATGTTACTGTCCTGGTCTGACATGTTACTGTCCTGGTTTGACAAATATCACCCCAGCAATTACCTATGCCACACACACTATACAAAGAAGAATATTTTACTGATGTTTTGGGGAATTTTTCTCTTTATTGGGACCCTTTTCCTGCAAAACAAGCTTTAGCTCTACAAAGTCAGCCTTTGTTTTAACAATTTTTTTTCTATATATTCCATATTTTGAAGTACAGAGAAAGGTTTCCTTAAAGTAGCCAGAAGAGGTTTTATACTTCGAGATTACAATGGCTTTTAACTGTCAGTATCCTGAAATGTTGCACAATTGAGCACTTGATTCTGCTCCAAATGTTGGGGGGTGGGTGGTGAAGGGAGTGGGAAAGGAAGAAGGTAAATCACTTATTTCCAATTATTTCCAAATTTTTTTCTTTTCCAAGAGAGCAGTATTCAAAGGAAAGCTTTGCATTCACGTGATGCAAACCTACGAAATTGCATTTATTAATTCAAAAATTTTGGAAAAAGATTATTTTTTCAAAATTCTATCTAACCTTCTGGCAGTTTCTTGGGAAAGCTGAAAGTTTTGGTTTGTTTTTTTTTGCTTGACTTTTTCCATACATAGGTGTAGTGTTTTTATATCGTGACGTGCATAGAAAACTCTGTCCATATGTAAACACTGCTGTTCCTGGGAGACAGACATATTGCTGGAAGAGACAGTAAATATGTGGCAGATTGGATTAGTCATGAAAAGCGCATTTCTGAGTCCTGAGGAGAGCCAGGTGAAGTAGTAGTAAAAGGCACCATTATGGTTTGAAGAACACACAACAATTTGTTGTTATTTAGACAATTTTTCTCTCACCTGATGACCCCTCTCCACACGGGATAAGGAATTGGGGGGAAAACAAAGAAACTCAGGAGTTTCTTTATAAATAAACAGATTGAATAGAATAAGACTAGATAATTATCATGAATAACACTAAAGAACCAATATGGATCCAGATACCAATATAAAATACACAAGGATTGCACTCAGCCCATTCTATCTGTAGGGAGCCGTGTACTCCCAGCAGGGGACAGCAAATGTGGGACACTGGGAGCGCTACGGCTTTGGGAAGAAGGAAAGTGCTCAGGGGTCTGGCACGGGGGCAAGGAGTCCTCTGGATTGCTGCCATCAAGGCAGAGTGAGCTTTGCAGCAAACTTTCTAATTTCTATGGAATGTGCCGTTCATGGTATGAAATAACCCCGTTGGCAGCTTGGGGCAAGTGCCCGGGTCTCGCTCCTCCTCATCCCTGCACCTGGCCAGCTCGAAAACACTGAGACCTTGAAACCCCCCACCATGGCTGGCTGTAAAGGAAATACTGTCACAAATTCAGACACTAGTCTTCTAAAAGTGCTGTTTTCCCAAGGATTAGAAGAGACCTTACTAAAAAGTAAAATTACTGGAAGAGAAATTAATCCTGTGTTGATCAGCCCAGGACATTATCAAGCATTGGAAGAGGCTGCCCAGGGAGGGGGTGGAATGGCCGTCCCTGGAGGTATTTCAAAGCCGGGCAGACGTGGTGCTGAGGGACATGGGTTAGGGGTGGCTTTGGCAGAGGTTTATGGTTGGACTCGATGATCTTGAAGGTCTCTTCCAACCCAAGTGATTCTGTGATTCTCTGATAACGTGTGCGGGTGAATCTGGGGCTTGTGCTGGCTGAGCAATGACTCCTGTGCTTTCCGATCTCTGCTGTGGTTGCCGGAGCAGCAACGTGTGTCAGGTTTTGCAAAACAGTTTGGTTTTCTCAGTTGTGTGGAACAAACTAAGCCCTATAAATGATGATGAACGGAGCTTCAGGAAAATATTTTGAGGAAAAATTACATTTTGTAGAATATCTGCCTTTGTTGTGAAGCAAGTGTTCGGTGTTTGTATTTCAGAGTCGTGTTATAAAATGGATCGATAAGGTTTCGGTGCGAGCAGCATGGGTAGTGCCCAGTTGTGTGTTGGCATTCCTCGCCGAGTGAAACTGGGAGAGAAGAAAATGGGAAGCAATGGCAGCTTTCTTATGCTCCACTGTTCAGCAAAGCCCACTAGATGCGGGTGTGAACTAGTCTGCAAGAAATAAATGATTTTTGTTATTCATTACCACTGGAGAACAGAAGAACAACGCGAGAGTGGGGAGGACTTTGATCATGAGGGAGTTTTGAGCGGTTGTGCAGTGCAGAAGGTGGCTGCTGCCTGGAGTCGTATGGCATGTCTGCTCGTGTTTTCAAGCTCGCCAAGGACTATGTAAGAGGGATTAAATGGAAATATTAATCTTAGTGTCGTAAATGCATGAAACATTTTGAAAATGTGACATTTCTGAAGGCTCAGGAACCAGACAAAGAGTGAAAGAATACAAGCACCTTTTTAAAAAAACCCAAACAAACAAAAAAGCCCCCAAACCAACAAACAAACAAACAACCCCAAAACCAAAACAGCAGAAAACTCCAAACTTGTTTTAAGTGGCATATGGGAGCCTGATTTTCCTCTCTTTATGGCAATTATCGCACTCCTACACAGTTAATTATTTTACGACAGCAAGGCTTGTGACCCCACTGCAGCTGCTGCTTGGGTGCGAGCTATCCTTTAGTGGCTCCTTTCATCTACATCATGGACCTTCTGGCTCCTAAAGCAGGTAATAACAGAATATTCGGAATATGTCGTTGGAGGCTCCATGTCTAGGGATGCTGTAAAGCGCAGTGGGTGGGTAGAGACTGAGTGCACAACGTGAGGTCACTAACGTCAGTTCGGTGAGGACCTGGGTTTGCAGTGGCTGGATGGTGAGGAGCATCTGATGGGCCAGAGGCTGTTGGGGCTGTGTGGTGGTACGTGGGGTGGGAGGGTGGGTCGCGGCTGGAATTGCCAGTGGCTGGCAAACGAGGCAACCAGGTGGGTTGGGAGTGTTCAGCGTAGAGAGGGCGTTGTTAGGACAGGAGGGTCTCCGTCTTTTGCTCTGTGTCTAGGGGATGTGGTAAGATATCTACATCATATTGTACTCCTGCTATTTGCTCTCGAAGCAAGAAGCTGAGAGGAGAAAACCGGAATCATTTTCCAGCTTGCAGGCGTTTCTCTAGCAGCTACGCTGGATCCGTGCAAAGCTGCGTCGGGGGCGGCATTGGCACTGAGGCTTTGGCCAGGGAGGAAGCCTTGAGGACTTCAGCATTTCCCCCAGGCAACAACAAGAATAGAGGCAGAAAATGCTCCGTCTGCTTCTGGCTGAAGAGTTCCCCGGAACTCTTAGCCCCGTATCACCAGCTACCTCGCAGTGTTGTATAAGATGTGCGCATTAATTTTTATAAAAACATTGCTTTGCGCAGCGACTCTTAAGTATAGTCCAGTGCTAAAGCTGTTCTCCGGTGGTACTGGCCAAAAGCCGAGTGCGGCATGCGCCATCGGTCAGAGAATGTTCCTCTAGTACCACCCAGGGAATGAGCTCGTTTTTACTGCCCTCGGTCTTTGGCTTTGGGGAACGCAGCGCGGTGTCGGGAAGCGTTTGTTACTGCTGGAGGTGTTTTGCTGCTCTTTCTCATGGAGATAGGAGGCACTGGACTGGGATCTGCTGGGAGTTTTCCCTAAGATGATAACTAGGAAGAGAGGCCAGGCTTGCGTAGGGGAGGAGAGGGCTACCTGAACTGAAAGTTGCAGCAGAGTCTGATTTTTCTGTTCCCAATGTGGTTTGAGAAGTGGAGAGAAAGCTGAAGTAATACTTTCTTCCCTCCTAAAGTGCTCCTGTGGACGTTGATGCCAAATGATATTTGGAAAGCTCCGCTTCCATGGAGGCAAAAATTCTGAGATCATTCTCACAGTGATTCTCATTTAAGGATGTGTTGAGGAGGAACCTAGGCACCTTTGAGTCACTGGCAGGTGCAAACAGATGATCTTGGGGAGGAGAAAACAGGAAGCTTTGTATGTCCTGCCATCGAGAACAGCAGACCGGGCTGTGCAGAGGGATCTTGGCTGAGGCCAGTGGTGTGAGGTTCATTAAGGCCAAGTGCCAGGTCCTGCACTTGGGTCACACCAACCCCATGCACGCTACAGGCTTGGGGCAGAGTGGCTGGAAAGCTGCCCAAGGAAAAGGACCTGGGGGTGTTGGTCAACAGTCGGCTGAACATGAGCCAGCAGTTTGCCCAGGTGGCCAAGGAGGCCAACAGCATCCTGGCCTGTGTCAGCAATGGTGTGGCCAAAAGGACTGGGGCAGTGATGGGCACTGGTGAGGCCCCACCTCAAATCCTATGTTCAGTTTTGGGTCCCTCACTCCAAGACAGGTGCTGAGGGGCTGGAGCGTGTTCAAAGAAGGGCAATGGAGCTGGTGAGGGGTTTGGAGCACAAGTCTTGTGAGGAGCGGCTGAGGGAAATGGGGTTGTTCAGCCTGGAGGAGGCTGAGGGGAGACTTTCTCACTCTACAACTGCCTGAGAGGAGGCTGTAGCAAGAGGGGGTTGGTCTCTTCTCCCAAGGAACAAGCGATGGGAGAAGAGGAAACGGCTTCAAGTTGTGCCAGGGGAGGTTTAGTTTGGATATTAGGAAAAACTTCTTCCTTGAAAGGCTCATCAAGCGCTGGCAGAGGCTGCCCAGGGCCGTGGTGGAGTTGCCATCCCTGGAGGTGTTCCCCAGCCGGGCAGACGTGGTGCTGAGGGACATGAGGTAGGGGTGGGGTGGGCAGTGCTGGGTGATGGTTGGACTCCATGATCTTAAAGGTCCCTTCCAACCATAAGAATTCCATGATTCTAACTCTTATAGAATCGCCAAGAATTGGAAATCGTGGTGAGCATCTTGCGAGCCAGCAGGCGTCCCCTCTTCACCAGGCCACCATAGGCTGTGCACGTGTTACAGTCAGCTCAGGATAATTCACCAGCTGTCCTGTTTTGCAGAGATGCAGGAGAAGCTGTGTGGTGCCCCAGCTGACATGGACAATCCTGGCAGCATTCCTTCCACAGACATAGCAAATCTCCACTGCGCGCGTGTGCCTACCACAAATTGCATGGGCCAAGTCTGAAGGAATTTTTAAAAAAGCTTCAAAGAACACGGCCCTGAGATTGCATCTATCCCATTGCCATTTTCAAGTCCCTCCTGTAAAGCCTAGAAAAAAATCCTGAGGTTGTTCAAAGGAAAGCTTGCTAGATTTCCCACCCCTGAGGGCAAATTAATGTATTTTCCTTTAACTTCACTCTTTGGAATAGTAGGATGTTTTTTGGCTGTAACTTTAAAGATTGCAGCCTAGAGGGACACTGTGCATAGCCAATTTCATCCTTAATAATTGATTTTGAAAAATGAGTAAATAAAAACAGTGTTTTGCATTGGGAAATATTGGCATAATGATGGAAGTCCTGACGTCTGAGAGAAGCAGAGTGTAAGGAATGGGGGAAAGAGTGGAAATGGCAAATTGACCCAGGTGTGTCTGTCTGTCTTGCTGGTGTGTAATAACTGTGAACAATGAGAGATTCTGGGTTTGATAAAATATGTATTGTGTGAAGTATTAATAATGTATGTGGTTTTATGATAGTCTGATATTTTAAACAGCAAATATAGGGATGAATTTGCTGCGCAGGGAGCAAAACAAGGTTATAAACAAAGGTAATTCTCCTGGGAGATGGAAAGGAGAGCCCCTATGTTGCTTTTTTTAGGCTGGACATTAGGAAAATTTTTTCCACTGAAGGAGCTATAAAGCATTGGAACAGGCTGCCCAGGGAGGTGGTTGAGTCACCATCCCTGGATGTGTTTAAAAGTCGTGTAGATGTGGTGCTGCGAGACACGGGTTAGTGGTGGATCTGGTAGAGTAGGGTCAATGGTTGGACTAGATGATCTTAAAGGTCTTTTCCAACCTAAATGATTCTATGACTTTGCATGGCAGAGTGGCAAGGGCCTAGGGAGTGCGTTGTAGATTGGCAGATTTGGGATTGAATTTTGGGGAAAACCCCCAAAGCTAGAGGAGCCTAGAGGAAGGACGGAGTGCTCAGTAATGTAGGATAGAAAGAATGTGCACAGGAAAGGTGGCTGGCAGTGGAAGGGTTGGGTGTGGGTCACCGTCTCTCTAAACCAGCTCAACTATGAGACAATGCTGCAAGGATATTATATATAATCTAGAATTGCAATTTTTACCACTTACTAATGTTGAATTTTCTAGAAGAAAGTTTCCACCTTTAAGTTTGTCTGGTATCAGTGACATCATGCAAACATAAGGAACACTTGCATTCCCCTCCATCTCCTGACAATAAGTTTAAAAAAACCCCAAAATTGTATGTTATATGGGCACTGGGGGTGTCTGCAAGCCACGTCAGGTTTGGAAACATCAGTTTGAAGATGTGAAGTGATGCCCACTCGTAGGTGTTCATCAGAAAGGTATTTCTGCCGGGGACAGGTAGTCGAGAAACAGTTCCAGAATTTTTGGTATTATCAAATTGCTGCAGTATGGATTCTTATAGGCAGGCAGCTAATACACATATACAAAATATTAGGAGTAAACATATAAATAAACCTTCAGTGGTTTAAAAAAATAGCCTATTCTACAGATACTGCAGAAGGCTGCAGCTATTTTTTGCTCTCTGCATGGTTCCTTGGCTACTTCCCTTTGGTAACTGGTGACACATGCCTTTAAAAAAAATTTGTTGACTTCCATTTAAAGCGACAGGGTAATATTGCTAAGAAACTAAAGAATGTAGGTAAAAAAAATATTAAATATCTATTTTTGCGTATGGTAAAATGCCATTATGTATATCTAGTTCTCTCGATAGTTGCCAGTCTCTTCAAGCAAATTATTTATATTGGAGTAATCTATTTGCAGAGAATGAGAAGACCAGAAGGAAACTGGGGGGGGTGATTTTGGAGCGTGCCTGTGATATATTTGTGAAGGGGCAGAACAGCATGGGAGACCTGTAACTAACCTGCACATGGTTCATTTTTAAATAGAAATCTATGATGTAACTGTCTTGCAGAAATCACTGGGTTTTTTTAACGTTTTGCTCCTACGATGGCCATCTGCACAAATACATTCTACATTAACCATTACATTCTTAGAGCTCGGAAGAACGTTTTTATGTTTTAATTCTGCCTGGTTCTAGCCAAGAATGCAATCCACAAAAGGTATTTAATTCCCATTACCTTTACAGCAGTGTTGACTTAGGTTTGTGACTGTAGTTAAAAAAAAAATAAACACCCAAATAATGAATGCAGATTATTATGGTAGAAATTTCTCCTTTAAAGCAACAAACGCATTGGAGGATTAACACATATTACAGCTAACTCTGTTTATAGTGCTCTGGCCTTTCAAACTGGCTAAGATTTTGTTGCAGACATCTTTGTGGTTCGGTCTCTGGGATTTAATCTGGGTAATGTGTTCCACTCGCTATTGTCCCAGTGAATTTGTTGACAGACAGTAATTGGGTCACTGCATTGAAATGCCCGATGTGAGCCCGAGTTCTCCCGGCTCGTTGGCAAGGCAACCGCAGTGGTCCGGGAACCATGCGCAGAGCGGGCTCTCCGCCGCGCTCACGGGAGGGCAGGGAGGAAAAACCCACTTGGATGTGGATTCTTCCCTCTTTTTTTTAATGCATCTATCATCTTTCAGCGGCGGGGGGCGGGGGTAGAAATGCAAACGTACAAATAAGATGAAGCAATGGAGGCTACGCGTTATGGCTTTGTTCTTAAAGTCTGTGGGTATTATTTCAGTTTGGGGGGATTGAATACATTCTGCATCAGTTGGATCTAGTTGTTCTAATGTATGACAGATAGATAAATATTTCATAACTGCTTTAGATCTTGCTGGGATTTACCATTCTCTTCCCCCCTCCTCCCCACCTCCCTGTAGAGAAGTAACTGGTAAAGTGCTGCAATCCATGAATCAATAAACATGCAGAATTCTGCTTGTGTTGGAATTCTTGTGTAGGGTACTAGTTGACACTCTTCACTGATTATTTTTTATTTGGGTTATTTTTGGGGGGGGCACAAAAAGGGAAATGAACTCCATAGACTGTCAGTTTTATTGTGCCTCGTGTATTACTAATTTTTCTGTCTCCTTGGGCTGTTTAAAACAAGCAGTTTGGAGATGGTTTTGTCTAGAAGCATGTCAAATGCTGATGAGGGAGAAAAAGAGAACTTTGGGGTTTTTTTTCCAAGCCAAACAGATTCTACGAGTTTTTCTGCTTTTTGTTCAGTCTGATCCGGGTTGTGACAAATTCATAGGATGAGAGGAAACAGCCTCGAGTTGCACCAGGGAGGTTTAGAATGGATATTAGGAAACATTTCTTCACCAAAAGGGTCATCAAGTGTTGGCAGAGGCTGCCCAGGGCAGTGGTGGAGTCGCCATCCCTGGAGGTATTTAAAAGCCAGGCAGATGTGGTGCTGAGGGACATGGGTTGGGGGTGGTTTGGAAGTGTTGGGTTGATGGTTGGACTTGATGATCTTGAAGGTCCCTTCCAAGCTGTGTGATTCTGTGATCCTATGAAATCACACAGTCATAGAAGAAAATCACTGACTTCCTCAAGATTCTTTAATTTAACTTCCAGAGGTCTTGTTTTAATGGATTATTTTTTTTCCCATAGATGAAATCACCTCCTCATTGGCTTAAAAGTCCTTTGCAAACCTACAGTTTCTAAGTCATGAGAAAATAACTAACTAATTTAGTCTTAATAGTTCAAATTTTCTTAGTGCGGGTGAAGGTAATAGAATAACATAGGATACTATCCTGTACTATAGTATGGTAATAGTAATTAGTGCTAGTAATAATACAGTGATAGCAATATTAGTAATATCGCTAAGAGTAATAAGTAGCAATTATAGTATGCGATAGTAATACGATAGTATGTTGTCGAGAAGGCATGATGTAGATGCATCCTCTGTAGATATCTCACAAATTTCCTTTACTTCCATCTATGCAGATATTGGAACGGTGTTTCAAAATAAAGCTGAGGTGAGTCATACAGCTGGGGTTAAAGTCTCATCTTCAGCGTTTATAGCGGCATTTTCCTGCTATCCTTACGGACAGCAGCTGAAACTCCAGTTACGGAAAAACCACCTGTGCCAAGCCGGCTTTATTTACGGTCCCCACAAAATGGACCCCACAGGCCTGCATAATTAACAATAGTGAAACTTAAGCGGAGCTACGTATGGTTTTTACTCAAGGGAAAGAGATTCAGGGTTTGTGCCTGCACAAAACCTTCAAAGAAGGGAAGAGAAGATGCTTTGTGGCCTCTTGACAAGGAACTGTGCTCTGTCCCACCACAGTGTGGAGGAAAAGTCCTGCGGCGTTAGCTGAAGGCCTCAAACATTGATAAAATGCTGTTCTTTCCATTCTTTAAAACTGACAGATTTGTTGCTAATGCCAGAATCTCTTGAACCAATTTTGTTCTGATGTAAACAGGTAGATATTTAAGGGAAATGCTTTTATACTGCATAGCGCAGATATAAAAAGTGCAGAGGTAAGTTAGGAAACTTCCGTTGCAAGTAACGAAGACGGGAATTAGTGGAGTTACTCATGGCTAGTTTTAGTAGCTTTTCTCAAACGGGTAGAAGCTTCCAACCTTCCACAAAGCTAATGTAGCTCGCGAGCACTTTCTATTTATTCACTTGAGTTCACCAGTTATTAGCATTTCTATTGTTACTCGAAGTTAAATATTTTGACTTCGCCAGAAAAATCTGGAGTAGAAAGAATTGGCGTTTCATCTCGATCTTGCTATAGGTTATTTCAAACCAGGCACCCAACATTCAAAAGATGCCAGCGACAATTAAATTCATACCACTTTCTGGAAAGTAGGAAACTTCCATTTGAACATCGATGCGTTCATAGTAAGAACTGTTGATCTAATTAACTGATTCCTACGGCTGACGCTGAAGCCTGAATGCCACCATTAAAATACTTTGCAGGAGAAGGGCTGTGGAGGGGAAAAGAAGGAATTTTATAATTGCATAGAGATTAAAATCTTTCCTCTGACCAAGTCAAGGCATGGGTGAAAACCTTGCCCTTGGAGGAAGCTAAGCTTTATTAGCAACCCTGCTCCATGGACTACGTGTTCGTTTGCGTCTGGCGAGTAGCTGATGACTGGAAGAGAAATGATTAGACTTTTATCTCAATGGGCATTGGTGAAAACATCTATTTTTGTCGAACAAAAGCATTGCACGGGGCCGAGGGGCACATCGTGTTCTGAGCGATGAAGTTTTTTAGAAAGGAACATGTTTAGGCAGGAATTCCCACAATTTGCTTTCTGATGGCAGCAGCCTGCTCTGTTTTGCTGTTTGCATGGACGCGGGCAGCACAGAGTTCCAAAAAACCAGGGATACTGATGTCATAATGCTGCACATCCGGACCAAACACAGCACATAACTCTTGTCACCTTCACAACTCCTATGTTTCCCATCCCTGGCAGCTGGTCGACAGCAATTTCTTGTGCCGAGGAGTAAACTCACTTTGCAGGATAAGCTCTTCGCGCTTCGTGTTTTGGGCCTGCAGATGTTTCAGATGTAGCAGAAAAAAAAAAATACAGTTTGGAGACCCTGTTATATATAAACAAAAATTCAGACTGCTTGGGGGTGTCAGAAGGGTTTTAAAAAATATTCCAAAGTACATGCACTTACGAAAAAAAAAAGGCACACCGGACAAATAAGAAGTAGGTAAGCTCCAATTCAACAGAGCTGAAAATAGAAGGTGGGAAAATTAATTTTTAAAATGATTAAATTTTAAAACTGAGGCTAGGTGACCAAGGAGTCGTGAGCTGGTGCCATGGCACACTATGCTCTGTCTATATTTTAGGGAAAAGGGGAAAAAATGTGAAGTTAACAAGTCTTGATCCTCCCAATATTCTTTGTAGACTCTCTCTCCTCTTCTTTTCTCAAACCACCCTTGTCTGACCTGATTCTGGCCCTGAATAGTTTAACTAAACCAACCTTTGAATAGGAGAGTTGGAAAAAATTGATTGTTTATTATACTACTACTAATAAAAAAGACTTAGGGAGAAGGACAGGAGGTTTTCATTTTTTTAAAAAATGTCCTTACAGTTGCTCAAGTAGTTAAATTGGCTGTTTTAATGTTTCACCTTTATTGCCTAATTCTTACCTATGCAATTAAAGGTATGTTTTTAATAAGAAAGGAAAGTAAAACCAACCATACATAAGCATTTTTAAAGGCCAGCATACCTATATTAGCTAGTCTATTTGCTGTTCTGGGTCAAAAGAGCAGAGAAAATTTTCCTTTTCATTCATTTTTGGGTTTGAGTTTGGAGAAACTCCATGGCTTTTGAAAGCATTACTTGTTCCTTGAATAGATGGGACATAAACTTAGTAAAAAATGTTTAAGCTTTTCGCTATGATTTATTTCATAAAGGATTGTCTCTTTCTGTAAGGGAGCTTTTCGTTTCTTGTTGTTCGTTTTTTTTCTTTATTTCTCTTCTGAGTTTTCTGGTTTGTTTCTCTTCTGAGCAGACTAGCTGGGAATACTGCTGCTCAGTTGGACCCAAGCCATCCTGGGATTCTAAGCCTTGTCCTTGTGGGAAAGGACTCCGTGCTGCTTTTGTGGAAATTAATGCTAAAACTGCAGAGACTTCGCTGCTATATAGTCAGATCTTAAATTATCTACCTCTGCAGTGCTTTAAATTTCTTTAGGTCTGGGAATAAATATATCATATTTCATTGGAACAAGTTAAAGAATGTGAGCAGGGAGAGTAAATCAAACCTGCCCGGAGTCCGGCGGTTGGCAGGGGGGAGTGGGGTTTCCAGAGGCTGTGCTTAAGGAGTTTATTGTGGATGCACAAGACAGCTGAGGACATATGGCACAGTCTTAAATCTCACACCTTCCCCGGCTTTTATTTCCTGTTTGTAGCACTCTTTAAGTTTCAATATGTGTTACGCGTTTTCCAGAATGGACTTTTCATCCTCAGCAGACTTGGGAATTCGATTTTGTTCCCCTACGGTGATGCACTTTCCTCCTTGAGACAGCGTATTTGGAGACAGCTAGAACCTGTAGCAAGGCGGATCTTAAATACTCACTGGATATCTGCTTTAACAGATGGTCTGCGGTGAGCATACACAAAGCCGATGCCAACTCCTAATCAGCGAAGTGTGTCAGGGATAACGATATCTTCAAGAGGTTAAGGAAAAATAACTTTCTCCCGCACCAAAAATGCCCAGGTCTCCCAAACCAACTAAACCGAAAAACCCTACCACTTTGATTTTTTGAGAAGTGGTTCACTGCGTAATTCAATAAAATGCCGTATTAGGTTTTCAGAAGGAGCAGAAATGGGCTTTCATATTGAAATTATTTTGATTATATATTTTACCGATCAGTCAAGATGAAACGGCCTGGCTGTCATGGCTTTTGAATAGCCTCCTACAAGCGGAAGGTAAAACAGATATTTAAAGTGCTGCAAAGAGATGTGGCCGTGATCTTCCTTTTGCCTGGGATCTGGCAAGGGGGAGGTGCTTCTTAAAGAGGCTTTTCCAATTATATTTTGTTTGACTGGTGGTTTGGAAAATGCCCGAGATGACTTCCGCTACGTTCTTGGGGAAATAGCGCATAGCCTAATGGATTGGAATGTCGCAGAGACTATTTACATTTTTCTGTATTTTAAGATCTTGCAGAACTAATGGAATGCCACTAGAGCATCTATCTCCACATTTCCTATTTGCATCGTAGAGAGTTATTGTTACACATCTCGCTGTTGCCTTTTATTTTAAAGGTTCTTTGGAAACTCAAAGTTATTTTTGGTTTTGTGTTGGATTTTTGTGTTGGATTTTTGTGTTGGATTTTTGTGTTGGATTTTTGTGTTGGATTTTTGTGTTGGATTTTTGTGTTGGATTTGTGTGTTGGATTTGTGTGTTGGATTTTTTTTTTTTTTTAATTCATCTTCTGTAGCAGGACAGAATAAAAGCTGAAGCTGAAAAATACGAAGGGAATGGAAGGAAAAGCAGTTTTTCTTATTGCGATGGTATCTTTCTGCAGTAAAAATGTTGGGACCTGACCATAATTTTGTCAGAGTTCATCTGCAGAAGAAAATATGAACACATTTACTCTATTTCAACATGTGTGTGAACTTAAGCCGCAGATGTGTGAGCTGTACACTTGGGCATTTTCTGCCCCAAAATATTCAACAATCCTCCTCAGGCATTTACATCAAGTCTTTACATCACGAACTTCCAAAGAGCCTTATTTTAAAGGCTGTCTATGTTTTAAAAGAACCAAAAGCTAGCTCTGCTCACAAAAGCAAGTTTGTGAACAGAAACTATTTAATACCAACAAGAAGATCTACAAGCTCCTCATCTTGCTGGTTGGTTTTGTGGGAGTTTATTGTGGTGGGGAAATAGAGCTTTAAATAAGATTCACAGAACCATAGAAGGGTTTGGGTTGGAAGGGACCTTAAAGATCATCCAGTTCCAGCCCCTGCCCTGGGCAGGGACACCTCCCACTAGACCAGGTTGCTCCAAGCCCCGTCCAACCTGGCCTTGAACCTCCAGGGATGGGGCAACCTGTGCCAGGGGCTCACTGCCCTCAGAGGCAACAATTTCTTCCTGAGATCTCATCTAAACCTACCCTCTTTTGCCTAATCTTGGTGGCTTCTAAAACATACATGTACCAGAATCTCAGTTGCATTAGAGACATCCTGGAAGTAGAGCTGCCAGTAACTGGCTTACTGGGTTTCTCCTCTTTGTGCAGTGCAGTGTGTTGCTTTGCGTGTGGTCACTTACGGGTTTCATCTCGCGAAGTCACTTGGGGAGGAGCAGCTGGAAACTGCCTGGGGGAAAAGGATCTGGGGG
>VZSF01003300.1:1881-76478 GCA_013398295.1 Chionis minor | reverse complement strand
CTATGATTCTATGAATAAAGCTACACTTTTGAATGAATGATGCAAAATTCTACAGGTGAAAAAAGAAATTTACTTTGCATTTGCCACAGGACTCTTTTAAACAAGGTTTTCCCTCAATTTTTAAAATAACCCAGTATGTTCATATTTGAAACAGACCCAGGTGGAATCCAGGCTCAAAGAGGTTGTAGTCCCAACAGCTCGTCTCTGGCAGCGATGCTTTCCAGTACTATCATTTACCACACCATAAAGGTGGCTCACAAAGGACATTACAGTGAGTTGAAGGAAAGCAAGAAGCTACTTTTCAGTTCCTTTAGACAGCTGTTTGGAAGGAAAACACCTTCACACTGCTCTCAAAATCTGAACTTGCCTAGAATTTTTTAAAAAATTCTACTCAGACTATTTTCTTTATGAAAATAATATGCATATAGACTTTCCTGAGAAAAACCTCCATGCCTTAAAAAAACTCCCAGATCTGCACGAATGTTGTTTTGCAGCAGAATAAGCTCTGTTAAAGGGTTCTTTGGCAAGAAAGTGAGGTTTTAATACTGAAGTTTTAAAACCCTGTTAGAATTGCAAGAAACAAAAAGATCACAGTGAGTAATCAACATGGACACATTGGCAGAGCTTTGTCTTATAGAAATAAAAACATAATTAACATTGGGCCTCAGCCAACAGGAAATCCTCAAGGGAAAGTGAAATGTTAACAAAGCTGTGGCAGGATGCAGTTGTTTTCCCTCAAAATAACCCTATAGCCATTTGGATGGCAGAAACTGTTTTCCTTGAAGTTGTTTCATCCATGATAAATATCAGAGCAGATGACTATAATACAGGCAAACCAAAATATTAGGAGCTTATGTAGGTAAAAAAAGGCAGAAATTAGGTAGAAGAGAGATTGTTTACTAAATAGTCACTAGTTAGTCTGCTAATAATAGAAAATAAATAAGCTATTGGGGGCGAGTGTGTGTGTGTATATATATATATATACACACACATATATAAAAGAGCCACCTGTAACCCTTAACCTTTCAAGTCTTAATTTCCTGAAAGGTGTTCCAGTTCATGTGGTGGAGCTCCATGTCTTCTTACATGGCTCAGCATTAGGGAAGCTCTTACTTGGCTTTCAGCAATGAGATCAACCTTGTGGAAAACAGAGGGCAGGTCTCCCAGTATCACCTGGCTGCTCCCCCAGAACTCGGCTCCTGGAGCCGGGCTTAGCACCCACAACGGGATTTTAGGTTTTTACATGAGCATCCTAACAGAGCTCAAAACTGCTCTGGTTTCAAATGTTATTCTGATGAAAGTTCAAAGTGAGGAAAACCTATCACTTGCATTCTCTGTTTCACATAAACTACATGCCACAAATGACACGTAAGTCACCACTGAGACAGTGGCACTGGATTACAAAAGGAACAGAGAGATGCTCAGAGCTTTCAGAATTTAGACCTGGTTCAGATTTTTTTAAAACTTAAGCTCCTTAATTCTCTAGATAATTTTCGACTTACAATCTCCATAGGGAAGCCTACATTTTCTTTTGTTGTTTCTTTTTCCAGCTGGAGGACGGGCGGTTGGAACCCTGCCAGTCGCTACCTACCTAACGGGAAGGGGAAAGCATCGAGCCTGCTCCTCAGCATTTGCAGGAAGGATCTGGTGCTGTCTGGGATCCAGAAATCTTGCTTTTAATCATCCCCGTTTGCAAAACCTTTTCTTGCTTCTTAATCCCCTTGTATCAAAGTTACAAGAGCAGAAAGTGCTAGTAAGAATTCTGCACGAGTAATCCTAAAACCAGAAAGGACTACCTTTATCACTATCCCTATCCCTCATTTCTTCCCCCACTAGAAAAAGAAACTCCTTAGAGCATTATGCATTTTCATCAAGTGTGTACCAACATCTGCTCCCCATCAATAGCTTTTAAGTTCTGTATTCAAAGAATTTTGAGAACTTCTGGGGATGGGTGACAACTTGAATAACAAGACGTAACTTGGCCTCCATTTCTAAACTAATATAGTATAAACTTAAAACCCAAAAGGGACTGCTGCTCCTTTGTGAACTGTTAACTAGTGCTGCACAGCAAAATCACAATCTACTTCTTTGCTTTCAGGATGAGTGACTAAACCATCTTACAACAGACTTCCCTACTAATGTAGGAAGAGAATCCAAGGTTCCTTACCCATGATATTCCCTGAATAAGTGGGAATGATAAATACGACTGGCAAAACACATTGTGACCCACGCAGGAGACAAAATGCCAGTGGTAACTACTTAGTTGAAGTGTTGTAAAATTTTAGATGAGCACCTAACCTGTGTCCTATGGCACAACCTTTACTTACACAATCCTGTTTCGCATGGAAATACTGTACATGGAAACTGCTGTTGGATGAAATCTGGGTGTGGATTACAGAAGTCTCCTGGCTACAGGATTCTCATCTCCCTTACTGTAGAGGCTGGAAATGCAGAGCCAACAGGATGGGGAGTTGGAGTAGGAAAAAATAAGGTTAAACAGCACGACAAACTGCAAGCCTGTGTCTAAGGAAAGCTGCTCATTGCTTGTTTCTCATCTTTTAGCTGTCCCAGATGGGACATGATTTGTTGATGTTTTAAGTCTGTGTAAATTTCTACAAAGACCAACAGGCTGCAGCTCTACAGCTGCTATGTGCAAGCCCCAATGTTAAAAATAGGGCTCCTGCACTCTGAATGGGGAAACTAATGGGGTCATTTTCAATTACACTACTGCAAGGCCAGCCCCTCTCAGGCACAGTCAAAAGTAAAGATGAGCGTAACACATATAGACACAGGGGACTGCTCCTACCTTCCATCTGCAGATCAGACAACTGTCTTTCAAAATATTCCCATGTATGGCCTTTATGTCTGTACCTATGTACAGAACTGTAGGCATACTCAAGCACAAATACACAGTGAAAGACCTAACGTACAGCCCTCAATAACTTGATTTAATTTTAATATCAGAACATTATTTTAAATCGTCTTCACTATTACTCAATTTATCCTCTTTCTTTCATGCTGTCTTGAGTATATTCTGAGAGTTGTTTTTGCTTTAGTATTAGAATCTTTCTAAAGAACATTTTTGCAAGATGCCCAATCCTGTCATTTTAACCTGGTTACATGGTAGCTTGAGCGCAAGGTTACAAATTCATCAGCAGCTCCCAGACTGCACTCACATATCACTGCAAAGAAACCCTTCCTTTGCTACCCTCTGTTCTCCAGAGGAATCACGCTGTAGGTTGACACCGGTTTTTAAAGTCCATTTTCAAATTCTGAAGGATTCGGAACAATAAGTTTTCCCCTGCAAGAGGTTAGATTATTTGAATGGCATGAACAGTTTTACAAGCAGTGACACAATCACCAAAAAAAAGCAGCTTAATGAAAAAAAAACAAAACACAAAAAAACCACCCCATCACCCAAAACCAACAAAACCTCCCACTTTCACGATACCTCCACTACAATTCAGAAATTAGAGTTGTCAGTTTCATGGGTAAAGTTTTACATTGATTTCATCCATATTTAAGGTAAACAAATTACAGATCACCTATGCTGGACTGACCAAGTACAAACCTATTTAAAGATCCCTTCTTCTGGAGCACATGCTATTTTATTAAAATAGATACTCTTAACTGTTAAAATATTTGCCTAGAGTAGGGAACACGAGACTATTTTTACACAGACATTACAGTAAGTTTGAATTATTTCACAGCATCAAAGAGAAAAGTAATGGGAATACGAGAAGTAGAACAAGTCCCGCTTGGAGAAAAACATGGTTAAGAAGTCAATATTTAGCCATGACCAAGACGAAACAAAAACCTGGGCAGAAAAATCAGATGAAGAATTTCAAAGAGCATTGCGAGATTAGATTTATTTTGAGACGTCTGTGGTCATGATATAGAGCAGGGCTGCTGGTAGCTTTTATTTAAATACCTCCCCCCTAAGCATTTCTCTCATTTTTCCCCCCACTTTTATTCTTTGCTGCTCGCCTACAACAGTACCTCGTCTTTGATTAGAAAAATTCCTAGATGCCTAAAACCTTGTCTTTGGAACACAGCTGAAGTTAAAATAACTTTTCCCAGCCGCCCTGAATATTAACATCTTTAACCAATTCAGCTTTACGAGAATCCCATAAAAGTCAAGGATACTACCCGTGCTTGAGACCTGAAGTATGGAAGAGAACCATTTCTTCATAAAACACAACAAACAGAAGAGAGGGAAACACCAACAGCCTAGATTCATGCAACCCTTAAAAGACATCTGTTGCCAAGAGAGACGGTTTGCAGAGAAGAAACAGATGCATGCTGTCTAAACAAGAACAAAGACTAAGCAAGGGTAACACAAGACAAATAAGAGGAAAAAAAGGTTAGCAAAAAGACCCCAAACTCTCAAATGGCTGAATTAAAAGGTGCTGTGAAGAGCTGAGAAAATAAATACCGATCAACAATCTTAAGGACCTGGGGGGCTATTGACCAGGTATCACTTCAATTCACTTGGACTATGGAAGCTTGTGTGTCAGGTTCCACAGGTTCTGTCCTCCAGACAAGAAGTTAAGACCGCCTCCCAGTAAATTAACAAACTTATTCTATGGCATAAATACAGGATTTCTCTCTTTAATGTACAACCACAGAGCGATCAGGCCAGACAGCACTGAGTAAGCGGTACTGGTATAAAGTGTCTTATCAAACTATTTTCATACCTGGACCAAGCAGCGGGGACCGGTTCGGCTGGGCACTTGACTGGTGCGACGGCTGAGGTTCAACCATATTTGTGTTGATAATGGCGCTAGTGGTGGTGGTATTGGTTGTGGTACTGCTCTGAATGATAGGATTATTTCTGTCCCACATGTTTACAGTCTTGTTGTTGTTGTAATTTGGGTCGCCCCAAGCTGAGGTACCATCATCAATTTCCATCTTGCGGCGAATGGACGGTGGAGATGGCTCTTCCCAGCCAGTTGCCTCACAGTTCTCTTTTTGTTTGGCTGGCACTGGCCCACCAACCCACCCTGACCCCGTCTGTTTTACAGAAGCAGCTCCTCCCCAGTTACTCACGTTGTTGTCCTGGGGTTTATTAGCCCAATTTTGTTGGGGGCCTGGCTTTAAAGACTCCCCCCAACTTGTACCTGTATTAGCCTTGCTGTTTGTGCCATTTCCCCAACCACTGGTCCCAGACCTTGTGGAATCATTCCAGCCAGACCCTGACCTATTGTCAGAATCCCATCCAGATCCATTCTTCTTCCCATCACCCAAGTGTCCAGGAACAGATGATGAATCCGTCCAATCTCCACCTCCTGAAGTCCAGCTTGGATTTGATTTCTGTCCATCTCCCCAGTTTTGAGATTTGGGTTTCTGAGGCTCACCCCAGGTAGGTGATTTGTCCTCCTGATTTGCGGTCCCACTCCAAGCGTGGCCGCTTTTGGCAGCAGCAGCATTATTAACAGTAGTCGAGCTTGCTGACTCTCCCCATCCCCCTGGGCCATTTGGTGCTTTGTTGCTATTGTCTCCCCAACCTGTATTTGTTGGAACAGCTGCCGGTGGAGAGTTGACCCACCCAGATACTGAAGAGGTATTTGTACTGTTCATGATGGACCCATCGTTCTTCCCCCCTGAGTTTGAAGATTGAGTAGCTGCACAACCCCAGGCCTCTGTTCCATTGTCATTCTTTCGTTCAGACCTTGGGGACTCTTCAAATTCCCAGGCAGTGTTTTGCTTTACAGGGGTCTGTCCCCACCCCGTATTGGACAGGACCCTGGGGTCAAGGTCATTTCTTGGCAACTGAACTTGCCCTTGGTCTATCATCCCTTTGTCTCTCCTCCTGCCCTCTCCAGCCCCCTCCCTCCCAGTACTGCCTTCATTTTGACTGCCACCGCTGTCGTTACTTCCTTCGCTAGCTGTGGTGCCAGATGCTGCAGCTTTGGCCCAAGAGTTTATTTGTTCGTTGCCCTGCTGCATGGCAGGATTTGGGCTGGTAACACTAGAGCTATCCCACCCTGTTGATCCTTTCCCATTGATGTCGCTATTGGAATGCTGGTTTGGGGGCTTGCCCCATTCACCGTTCACACCGTTACTGGTGTTCCGGTTGGGGTGGCCCCAAGCTCCAGAATGCATACTACCAACGCCGCCGTTGCCACCACCCCTGCCCCACGCAAGTACCCCAGGACCAGAAGGAGGCCCCGAATCCCAAGCACTCGCTCCGTTTCCTTCCTTTTGCACAGCACTGCTGGATCCATTTTGTTTAGCACTTAATGCTGAGTTCACAGTGTCTCCATTCCCCTGACTGAACCCAGAATTGCTGTTTCCTGTGGCAGGATTACCTGGGGACATCCCCCACACTGAACTGCCCATTCCGTCACCACTGCCCCCGCTGACTTGAGAAACTGATGTTCCGTTAGCACCAGGAAGGCCTTGCAGGTGGGGCGGGATGATGGCCCCCATACCAACAGCCATCCCCCAGTTCGGCAGTCCGTTTGTCTGCATTGCATTGATAGGGTTTGGTGAAGAGTTCATGGGGTTAGTGTTATTTGGTCCATCAGTGTTAAGGTTCTGAGGTTGTACGCTGAAAGACACATTCTGAGAAGTGGACGTTTGTGGTTCTGTGCTCTCTTGCGGCAGCAAGTTTCCCCAAGCACCTAAGGTGCCTGTTGGGTTCCCATTCTGGTTGCCCATGTTCTGACCTATGGCACTGACTGGACTGCAAATACTGGAAGGGTTGCCTGCTCCCACAGTTCCTTCATGTCCAAGTACAGGCCAGGCAGCTGGATTGGCATTAGGGTTAAGGTTAAGATTAATGCCAGCATTCGAGTTGGAAGCACCCCAGCAGTTCTGACTTCTACCATCTCCCATCATGTTGTCCATCTTTCCATCCCCACCGCTGGCAGAGCAGTGGGCTAGGCCAGAGCTGGAGCCCGCAGCCACACCCCACACTCTGGCCGAGTTGCCGTTACCGTTTGCTCCACCAGCTCCAAGGGCACTCTGGTTAGAAGTGCTTTGGACGAGTGCTCCGTTGGCGCCATTATTGCCATTAGTTTTCTTTGTATGTCCAGTGAAGTTGCCTTGGGCACTCCCTGTAGCCATGCTACTGTTCTCTGAGCCACAGTTGGAGGCAGAGTCAGTGTCTGTAGTACATTCTGAGGCAGACTCAGTCTCGGCTCCGGTAATGGAAGGCCACGCTTCCTTGTCAGTCCTGTCTATTATCACTTTATCCCAGCTGCAGTTGCCTTCACTCCTGAAAGCGGGCTGCTGTCCCCAGTGGGAATTCTCATAATGGTCTCCCAATCCACTGTGGCTGAGATCTGAAAGGATCCAACAAGGTCAAAAATGAGTCCTCTGTTCAAGCACTGCAAAAGCCCTCCATTAAGTACTATTTCACATTGCTAGTAACAACACTGCGTTCTGCTAAAATTTAGAGTACATTCTCTACCACAATACTGTAATTTTCCTCACTACAATAAAGCACGAGGCTCACATTTACTTGTTTGGGGTTTTTTGTAATCTGGCAAAACTCTGAATTAAAATAATGGAACAATTCAGTTTTAGAACAGAGCAACAAAAGTGTTTTGTATCCCTTAGTATACCAGTAAAAATAATAAGCAGGCAATAAATAAGGATAGCAATTACACTAATCTAAGTGAAAAATCTAAAAAGCAAACTCGGAAAAAACACAGAAGGATATCTAGCAGACTCTTACCATTTATTTTGACTCAATTCTCATTCTTCAGAGAAACACAAAGAAAGAGCATCCAATAAAAAATGTAAAATGTCTGCCTGCCATTAGGTATTACATACACCCACATCACGCTCAACACACTAAATTCATACTGCAGTGAGGTTTTCAACCCTTCTGGTAAATAAAGGAACAAATATGGACAGTCACCTTCACTTCTCATGTCAATCACACATTTAAACGCCGCTACTGTAACTTACATTTTAGCAGAGAACTTGGGCATTTCTAAATAACAGACGGTTTTGTAGAGAAACTTATCTCCTAAAGGATTTACACGCAGTTTAAACATTCTTTAGCACTTGGACACACAGTCCAATTTCCCCCCGAAACCAGTGAAAAAAATCAATGTTATGATGTACAGGTACTCAGAAGACAGTCTTTTCAGAGCACCTCTACATTCTCAAACATAGATGTTAATCCAAAAAAACAAACAAAAGCTCCAGAATCTAATTGCTTGCTAGGGTACAAAGTAAAACGGAAAGACACAACACTTCTCATGCTAAGAACTCAAGCTTAGGTAAAGGTTTTGCATTTACTTTCTGTCGTGATTGCTCTCTACAGGATTTCTAGTACAGATTACTCTTTTTAGTTTCTTTTGATGGGAATTTTATAGCAAGTAATTCGGTCTGATCCTAGGGATCTGTAATAGAGACCATCTGCAAAACAGTTCCTCTTAACTGCTTTTCAAAATGAGGCACAAAAATGCATATACATAAGTTAGAAGTTTTGGATGTCAATTTCTTCTACTTGCTGTAAATCTACAGAAGCATGACTTTTATTTTTTTATGATTTGAATAAGAAGAATATTTTGTGGGGAAGATGGATGCAACAAATCTCCCAAATACACCGTAAACAGTGGATGCCCAATACGCAGTAATTTAAATCACAAATATTTTGGTGTGATTGGCTCCTCTAACTGCCTCCAATCAGGGGTGTTCTCACACAGCAAAAAGGAATTGGTCCAAGAATAAAAAAAGCTCTCTCTTTGTCTTCTTATTCACACATTTCACCTGTAGCTTTTCAAGAAAGGGGGGTGATTATTTAATTGGCTCATGAAGATTTATCAAGATGAAGAAAGAACACACTGAACCAGGCCAGACTGAGTATTTCCCTTTTCTTTAAAAAAACCCCAAAACTTAAACCAAGTGAAGCAAGAGTATGAATGCTAGAGAAGGGGAGGGAAAACAGTCTTAGCTCATCACCTGTCTACTCATGATGCCAGGAAAAGCCTAGCATTTCACGGAATGAGCTAAATAATTGACATGTGTATGGCAAATTCAAAAGAGACCGTGAAGAGAGCCACTCGGATTTACCTGGATTCCCTCCCCTACATGCAATGGCTAGAAAGGAAGAAAGCATCGTGTTATTCCCAGATAAAGCTGACCAGTTCTATTACAGAGCTAAGGAAGAAGGTTGAAAATTTACCTGATAATCTAGGTTTGCTACGTAGGTATTAAATAGAGCCCAGAGTCCCAGACAAGATGTGGAAGGGAAAGGAGGCCTGTGAAATGACTTTAAAAGGGTCAACAGGGTCAGGAACATGAGCCAAGCAGCTCAGTTCTTAGCAGAGCAGGAACGAACAAAGAGACAAAGCAGCAGCAGTCCAGGCCAGAAGATAAGAAGCTGAGGCAACCAAGGAATCAGATAAGAGGAGTTAGCAAGATTTTTTTCAACCCAGTGGGTGGCGAGATTCAGCACTACATTTCAGACACGACAAAGATTCAACAGCGGCTTGAAATACACTGTTCCAATAAAAAGGTCTTGTCAAAGCCAAAACCTAAGCTACATATGCAAGTGCCTGAGAGAAGGGTGGTGCTGCCCAAGCCAAGCGCGAGCGTGCAGGGCAGGCTTGTGAAGAAGGATGAAGAGCATGGTGCAAGACGTCTCAATACTCACAAAAATGGTATTAGACCTGACAAGAGGAGATGAAAGGCAGCTGGCTTGTTTTAATCATTTCTTTTTCCTTCTCCTCTCCCCCAAAGATGGAGGTTAAAGGAATGCGCAAGTTTGAGAGAACTTAGGAGACAGAAAGGGAAGGGGTGGAAATGGAAGAGGAAGATGATAAAACAGCTTAGAAAGATTCCTGAGAGTGAGAAGCAAAACAGTTCATTAAATAAGACACTAGAATTTTGAAGAGCAGTCAGAGAAACAAGAAGGGGGGAAAAAAATGATGAGGCAGAAGAACTATGGAAACTAAAAGATGATGACCCTGTTAAAAGCAGAAAACGGTCAAGGGCCTCAGCTTGGATAAACGCATCTCTGCCAGACGGTGCCACACCGAGCATGTTTGGGTCGGAAGCCGCAGACATGCAGCCCAAACCCCTCTGCCTTTCAAGGGTCTGCAACTCCACAATTCCTCACCATGGTGTGCCATCAGCACAGTTCCCTAGCTGATGTGGATTGGGAGATTCAGGTTACAATCTCAACAATAAGCTCTGACTAATCCAAAAGCGGTTACTTTGATGGGGATAACAATAATTTTTTAGGTGATAAAATAAGCCCCACCTCGAGCGGCAGCGCACCTTTGCTGCGCATTCCCTGCTCTGGAGTCAGCGGGACCACGCTGGCACCTTTCACAAGCCACAGATTCAAAAAAGAACAAAACCAGAGACGTGCAATAACTTTACATAGTGGCCCAACCACCACTGGACCAATTGGTTCTAACACCAAAGGCTGCTGCTATGGAACTTGTAAGAAACAGGACAGACAAAGTAAAGAGAATGAAAAAAAAATTCCCAGTACAAACAGAAAGCTGCAAAAACCATGACTTTGCTGCTGGACCAGCATAACGGAGTTTGAGTACAGAACTGATCCTGAAAGACAGGAGTTTTTACGTTCTCATCTCTAGAAGCAAATAATCAAAATACACTTTTTTTCCCCCACTTTTTCTATAGAGTAAAACAAGTTCATTCCTATAAATTAAATAACTAGTAACACAATCCTAATTAATCTATAAGGACTTTAGACATTGGGGGAAAAATAATGAAAGCAAAATATTTTATATTCTTAAGTCTAGACAATTTGTTAGAGGGGTTTTTTGAACAATTTCAATTTTCAACAATTTCCTCCAACTTTCTAGGAAACCAGCTCTTCACAGAAATTGCAAATATTTTCTTTTCAAAGCTGTTAAGACTGAAATGGGAAACCCATTTAAAAAATTCTTAAGAATCAGTTCCTCTTTATTTATGCAAAGATCAGAAATAAAAGCAGATCAAGTCCAACAGAAGCATTTCTATCCTTCCTCTGTGAGCTGACCAAAGATTTTGAACAAAGCATCAGGAACAGGAACCACAAGTATTTTATGTTATCAAATCCTAGTGCGGGTACACTGCAAAATGGAATTGATTTTTAAATTAATACTTTGTGTTTGAAAATCTTAATTATGCATCTTTTATATAATGATTCCTCTGAATAACAAGGTTTCTTCAGTAATCTGGAAAGACAAATTAAACTAATACCAAGAATAACAGCACAAATTTGTTTTAAACATCACTTCTGTCAAATTGCAAACATACATGATGCCTGAAAAAATGCCCAGCTTTCATCAGTGTTACCAATAAGCATGAGGGTTTGGCTTTGATTATCAATAATATCCTTAACGGGATGGGAGGAGATTGCTGGTGTTATTATTACTTTACCCAACATACTTTACCATACTTTACCATAATTCAATACAAAACATTTTTGGCTGTGTTTGATAATGAATATGAATAATTAGGTGCAAAATCAGTTTAACCTTTACACAGATTACAAATCTAAAGTATGAGTGAACAGGAGAAGCTGTTGCATGCGTTTCTTAGAAAAACAAAACACTTTGCCTGCACAAGCAGTTACACCAAAATTTCAGTCCTCCTCTGAAAATGTCACTTACAATAATGTTTGTTTTAATTTTTATTCAGTCACGTTAAAAGTAACCGTATCTTCATAACTTCCACCGCAGCAATTAGTTCAAATGCTGCGCAGTAGAATTCTGCATCCTGACCTATAATGTAACATTCAGCTGATTTAGGAACTGAAGCATGGAGAAGGTGCAAAACGGCAAAGCCTGGGTTAAACTTTTAAGGAGAACCACATTATTAGTAAGTTTTGCTCATCCAGTTTTCAACCTGGTCTAATAGTGACTCCCTCTCTTGTCACCAGCTTTATTTTTCCTTTCACATTAGTCAGCGTAACAACCACTAGATTCATTGGTTCGTCCTGTCCCGTCCTGCCCAAAGGACAGATTACGGACAATGTTGTTCTTTGCTTTGACATGCAGAAGAGAAAAATCCCAAAGACCAGCGACGGTCCTACTGGGGATTTTACTTGTCACACAAAGGTTAGTGATTCTGAGTAGGAAGTTGAGAAAAAAGGCAAATTGCTTTTTCCCCCGAAAAAGAAACAGTTTTCAATTCAACACAAGCAGATCTTTAAAAGACTATACATGAAATTTTTCTAAATCTGAATTAAATAGGAATTGCCAGAAACATTTTAAGTGCTAGATCAAATGGAGGCTAATTTCATAAAAGAAAAAGAAAAGATGACACAAGCATCTATTTGTATATAATAAAGTAGAAAAATCTGGGACTTGCAGTGCTAATATTTCAGATTACCTGCTCCATGCAGCTCTATGCATATGCTGTCTGAAGCCGAGGACAAATTTGAAAACTGTCATCTATTTGAAGCTAACTTACAAGTCTCACATACGTGAGGAAGCTGAAATCTGGGATAGCATACATAATGTGGAATGACAGAAAAGAGATGGAAGCATTGAATAAAGCAGCTTGCTTTATTTTAAAGCTACACCATACTTAAGTACACAAGTGGGAAAGCCTGTTATCCTGTTTTAATTTTCTGCACTACGACATTAAAATGTAGCTCCTTCCCTCTGATGCTGAAAGCTTTCACAAACGCATTAAGAAAACAAACAAAAAATACACAACATTTGTCATTATTAGTAGAGATTCCACTAAATGCCACCTCTCCAAAACACAAGCAGCAGTAGAAAAGACCAAATAATTGCATTTTTCTGCTCAGTGCAACATATCTTTAGCAAAGCAGCTCACTGCGAAGACGCCATTTTATCAAACCTGAAATGCAGCCAAAAGCTCGGGACGCTGCGCTGCTGCTCTCTCTGAAATGTTATGTAAGAAATGGATTTAACAGACGCAGATGCTATTTTCTCAGGGTTAGGGTTGCTTTCTCTCTCTCTTTTTTTTTTTGGCTCTAAAACGGGGCTGACGGGTAATAAAGTACCTGAAGAAAGGAGCCGCCCAACCATCCTAGGAGACGCTACATTGTGTGCAGAGCTGTTTCTACTCCTGCATCTACGTTCTCCAGGGCTCTCGGCTTCAATATGTCGGCTGTGTACAGTGTGAGCCTCATCCTGTAGAGCTGCCAAGAAAATCTCTCTGTGCAAGCGTGCGCCCAGACGACCTGCGAGCTCGGCCGGGCCTCGGTGGCGCTGGCGCTGGAAATGCCCTTTCCACGCACAGCCCTCCTCCCCCTTCCCCTCGCCGCAACTCTAGGTGAAGGTATCGACAGAGTAGGATTTTTAAGCTTTGATTATCTAATTGCAGCTGACACTAAACCGGATCTTCCTTCCTCTTTAAATTCTTTCAACTGTCACAAAACATTTTCACTTCAGGACCCAGCTACAATTAGCACCCTCGCTGCTTTTGAAAGTCAGCCAAGAGAAGACGCGGGTGATGCTGACCGCCTGCTCGGGCAGCAGCTCCTGCCTCCTCCTGCCACAGCCCCTGCCTGTTCCTGCCTCCTCCTGCCTCCCCCAGCTCCTGCCCCCTCCTGCCACAGCCCCCGCCTGCCCCAGCCCCTGCCTGTTCCTGCCTCCTCCTGCCCACCCCAGCTCCTGCCTCCTCCTGCCTGCCCCAGCCTCTGCCTCCTCCTACCACAGCCCGTGCCTGTTCCTGCCTCCTCCTGCCTGCCCCAGCTCCTGCCTCCTCCTTCCACAGCCCCTGCCTGCCCCAGCTCCTGCCTCCCTCCTTCCACAGCCCCTGCCTCCTCCTGCCCCACGGCAGCCCCCGCCAGCGAGCAGAGCAGCAGCCCAAGTCCCAGATGTATATTGGCGCGC
This sequence comes from Chionis minor, assembly GCA_013398295.1. Taxonomy (NCBI): domain Eukaryota; kingdom Metazoa; phylum Chordata; class Aves; order Charadriiformes; family Chionidae; genus Chionis; species Chionis minor. The sequence continues at coordinate 62,688 of VZSF01003300.1, read as the reverse complement.
TGCCAAGCCCTTAATGACTTCCCTGCCTCTATCTAAAAAAGATCTAAGTGGCAAACATGAGAGCGTATTAATCAAAGGTGCCGTTGTTTATAAATGCAGAAAAACAACTGCCCTCGACAAGCCAGCGCGGCGCGCTCTGCCTCCCGCAGAAGGGGATCGACCATCTTTGAACGCCCGCAGGCTCCGGTTCTATTTAAGACATAGCAACACGCAGAGCGTGAACAGAACGGGGGGGCAGCTTAATGTTTTCAGGACCTAAATATCATCACAAATTCTGAGAAGGTACGTAGTCAACTTTTAGCCATGCATACATACAAATCTCAAAGGATAATTTACGCACAACCTTCCAGTATGTCTAATAAACACCTTTACAATATTTCCCCTTCTCACCTCCTTGCTCTTCCTCCTCCTCCTATCTGCCCCAAATACATATTAATTACACAGTAAACGGAGCACGTTTTAAATTTGCTGTTTCAATTCTTGTCAGGTGCTCATTTGAGCAGTTTCACCCTTCTGCACTGGACCGCACACAACTGATGTCTCTTTAAAGGTTTGGCTGCATTCTCAGAATTGCTGCCACTTCACTACCAAAGCACAATCGCCGCTGCTATTCTTGGCTCAAGAACTGCTCCACTAAAGTACTCCTCAAAATAGTTGGTTTCCTCCTCAAGACATTTATTCTCTGTTTCTTTGCAATAGCTTCTGAATACTGGACGGGTTTAACCTCCTGATGAACGAAAATCCAATCTGTTTGGTTTTGTTTCCATTCAAGAAAACTACTTCAAATGCAACCAGAAACCAAGCTCGAGAAACAATTTTGCAATATTTTTAAAGCAGAAATACTGTTGTGGCTTATTACATTCCTTTAATACCAGCTATACATGACTGAAATTTCCGTTAGTTAAAATGATACATCAAAACTGGAAGAGAATGCAAGATACATTCCCACATTCTTTGTATTTTTCTTATTAATAACATAAACTTCCTGCAATCAACTTCATTTTCTGGAGGTAGGTGCTCATAAAGGGCATGAAGAGGATGGTGTTTACCAGAGAGGGTACACAGGAAGGCAACACAGAACCTCCAGGAAGAGTCAGAGCCCACACCAAAGTCTGGGGGCAAAACGAAGCACAGCTTCCACCGCTGGCCGAGAGCGGCTGCTCCCTTCCACGTGCCCCATCTAGTAGCAACCTTGACCGGGCACGTGTCTGATAAATTTGAAATCCTTCTAGATACCTGCAGATTAAAAAAGGGGATTTGAGAGGCTATGCAGACCACTCACCTGATCTAAGCAGCCATTCCTGATACGCGCTTAGTGGCATTTACCCAACCCACAAGGAAGCCCTCCAGCAACAGAGGCTGCACATTCCCAAGCGCTCTCTCTCACTTCTTAAGATAGCTTTCATACTGCACGTTTTTCCTAATGTCTAACCTTAAATCTTCCTTGTTGAAATTTAAGTCCATTACACCTTATCTGATCCATCAGAGGCATACAGAATATATCGGTTTCCTCCTTGCAGCCGTAATGTAAGGTATTTCTGCATGTCCAATTCCAGTCTTCCTTCAACTCAGCAACTCCCAATTCCTTTACCCTTTGCAAGGCTTGTTTTCAGGATCTCTACTCGCTCCTATTGCCTTCCTCTGTGCTTCTTCCAGCTGGTTCCCCTCCTTCTGAAGGCACAGTACCCCAACCTGGACTCAGCACTCAGAGGCCTTATCAGCGTGAGACTCATGTAACCACATGTATGTACAGAGCTGCTCTGGCCAAAATAAAGTACCTGTCCCTTTTCTTTATTTCTTCTTCAATTACACAATTTTATCACCACTATTCCATACGATAATTTTGTCTTCCAGGTACCTTGCACTCCCCTCCAGCTTGTGGAGTCATTCAAAAATGTAATGAAGGCTGTTGTTTATAGCTGAAAAGACCGATGCAAATATCAAAAAGTACAAATTTGCACTCTCACTCAAAACATTCTTATTTTGCCAGCAAGGACTGATAGCTCCTCTCTGTCTACAGCTTCCTGATCAGGTATGACACTTCTTATAATAGTTTCTTTCACCTTATACTTCCCACTTATTTACACCACCACACGTCCATCATGAGAAAGTCTTCTGAGGTGCTGCCAAAGGCTGTACCAAGTTGACTTTTCCCTCGAATTTTGCCGTGCCTGTCGCACTGCTGACAGGGAGCTGCTCTCCACAAACCCACGCTTGCTCTGTGTACTTGACTCTTGCAACGTTCTAAACACACAGCAATAGCTGCTTTAGTTATTTTCTCCCAGTATTCTACCAGATTACTCCTACTCATCTGTAATTCCTCAGCTTCTCCTTTCTCACCTTTTAACATCAGTTGTTTGATTTTCTGTTTTCTCGTTCTCGCACTCTGAAAGGATGTTGGGTGGGCCAGATTGCTCCAGCCCATCCTCAAGGTAGTCTACTATGAATTTCATCACTTCCAGACAATTGGAAACATTTTAATTCCGTAAGTACTCTACCTCATTGTAGCCTTAGTTCCAACTCGATCATTAGTTTACAGATGAAGGGAAAAGGCACATAAAGTATTCCTGACACCATCTGTCAGTAGTTCTCTCTATTGAACATCAGACCAGTTCCATCGGCCTTCCTTCCTTTTCCTACTAAGGGACTTACTTAGGAAAGCGTTATCTTTTTGTTCTTTGGTTTTGTCCCTAGTAGCTACAAAACTCTTTGGGTTTTGTTTCTTGTAGTATCATACCGTTTTTCCTGAGCTGTACAAACCTGACAATTTTCACATCACATTATGCCCTTTCTGCTTTTCCCAAGGACCAAACTTATTTCCCAGTCATGCTGGCCTTAGTTGCTTTCTACCTTTTACTTCTCCACTGTCAGAGACGGGTTCTGCTACTCCGTCTCTTCACTTGCTTTGTCAGAAAACGGCCATCTGCACATTTTAACTTGCCAAACTCTCTGTCTCCAGGCCATTTTCCCCCCGACACCTGGGCAGGTCATCACTAGAGCACAGCCAGCTACAGCGAGGGTAGAGGTAGGACGCGGGTCTACTAATTCCGAAGCAAAAGCAGTGGCCTTTGAGTCACGATGTTTTCACGCAGCCCCACTCTTTGAAATCGAGGACAGCAAAACTACAAAGGCATCTCAGTTATTTATCCTGTAACACACTTCTATTTTTCCTTCTCCCGGTGAAAAATTCTAATCACTGTCAAATAGATTTGAAGCAGCAGATTTATTTTTCACGGTCTGCTGCCTGATGTCAGATAACAAACACAATACAGAAAAAGTCGTTTTAAAGATTAGTTTACTGATGAGGTTTTGCCATCATTTTTCATTCATAATGCCCATATTTGTGCTACACAGAGGTTGCTACTTCTCTATCTATATTCCAAGCATTATATGGAATTTTTTTTAAATTTCCATGGGACACAAAACCCTTTGCTAGCTGAGACTCGCTGCTCAGACTTCCCCATCACTGCATTTCAGAAAACATTCATCACTCAGGAGTACCTCCAGATAGTACCTACTGGCTAGATCCCATCTCCACGTTAACTGCTGTATTTTTGTCCTTGTACAATGGTTTTTTTTTTTAAACTTCCTCTTGTCTAAACATATACCTGTCACTAGTGACCTTTGGTAACACTGCCTGATTTGCAGGGACGTGTACCAGACAACAAGCACTACCAAATGCTAAACAAAGCCCTGAGGAACAAAACGAGAAGGAAGAAACATCATCACCACTCGTGCAACCCTCAGCGGTACCTGAGCATCCCCGTACAATGCCAATTCCATGAGACTATCGGCAAAAGATGTAATCAAAACAAATTCTGGTAATTTCCAGATGTTTTTAAACAAATGGGATGACACCAAATTCGATCCCACTAGTAGGGAAACTTGACATAGCCACATTGTGTCTAGTGACGAGCTGTACGAGTGAACTGCTCTGCAAGTAATGGACAACACCTAGTCAAGTGATGTAAAAATTGAAAACTGTTAGGACTTTTATGGCAGACAAGCATTACGTGTTTGCTCTATACAGGTATCTTCTGCAGAAGTAGTAGAAATAGCCAATTCTTGTGTTTACAAGGAAACATCACCATGCTAGTTCCTTCATTCAAGATTAACAGCCATGACACAAAAATTAACATCTTCCAGGTATTACACACTTTTTTAGAAGTTTTTTAGTTTTTCTATAGAAAGAGCGAAATTCTATACAAAGAAAGTGCAAATGATGTGAATAAATATACTATCTAATCCTTGATTTCTACTTTATAGCCTTCAGTGTTTTAACTATTACATATGGAAAACACTGCTTACGGAGGATCAAGAATCAATCAGTTTCTACGAAGTTTCTGGTTTTAATTCTGTAACTTTCCAACTAAAAGCAGAATCACAGCAATGTTTTGCCAATAAAGATACTCCGCTAGCGGAATTACAGAATATGGGTCCACAGAGATGAAGTGCAGCAAATCATTTCCATAACGGCAGTTTTCACATGTGCTTTATTTGTTAAAAATCAGCCTGTTCGCCATGCCTCCAGGAAATCAAGCTCAATCTCATTCCAAACTTTTTAAATGAGACTTTATTCATATGCTACAGAACTGCTTTTGCACATATATGCCTTAACTACAGTCATCACCAAGTACAATAAGCTAAACCAGGCAGTCGTTCAAATGTGCATTTAGCACGGAGGTCACAACTACTTTGCTAGACCTGATGAAACAACTGTATGTCAAAACTTACCTGTGTTTTCCAACTATATTGTCTGGTTTTAGAAGAGATATTACCTCTGCCTAAAGCTTTTCCCCAAATTTGACTTTACAACCATATAAAATAGCTCTATTAGAAGGAACTCTAAAGGATTGGATGTTTGAAATGAGTATTGTGAGACACGATGCTAACAATGAGTTTTTTCAAATTTTGCTTCCTACAAAAATTATCAAAAATAAAATTAATACAAACAGATTTATAAAAAGAGTTAACCTGCCACACAATGGCACTTGGCAACTTCCAAGTGCCCACAACACTTACTTCAAAGTGCACAGAGCATTCCACAAGGATGAATATGCAAACTGCAGCTAAAGAAATCTTGAAACATGAAATCAAGCTTCCAGCTTCATAGAAATGAAGGAAAAGTTCAGCACAGAACCTGGCATCAGCCCACAGTAGGAAAATAAATCTCAAACCGCTGTCAAATTCTTGCTTTCCAGAAAACAACAGATAAAACCAATTAAAAGCGTAACACTTCAGTTTCCACAATGTTTGAGTATTCTCTCATTTTGACTACTGCATGAATTACTTGCTTTCATTTCTTTTTAGACTCCAGAAACATATGTTACAGATCCGTTCCACAAAATGCTCTACTTGCCAATACACAAGAGGTGCACAAGTTTCATCATGACTCCTACAGGACATGGTACGTTTCTTTCGAGTTGATGGATGTTGGTTGCACATTGCTGAATTGCTGAAAAGTAAAAGGCATCTTCAAAAAAAACGTGATTACTTCTTTTGATCTTTGTTCTTATAATCATCAAACACACAGTGGTTGCCTGGAGACTCCTATACAAACTTCATAATTTGTAAAGAAACAAAGAAGGATATATTACTTGTTATTTTTAACCTCCCATGGTAGTTTCCAGAAACTACCTTGATTCTTTTTGATCACATGGCAAAAGGATAATTCCCTTAATGCCTCACACCTTAATGATGGAAACTAACTATTCACCACGTTTAATGGAGTTAGTTGACAAAGTGGGAAGAGATAAAAAGCCTCATCGTTTAAGTAAAAATAACAAACTAGACTAGATCTTAGAACAACACTGCTCATAAATTACAGCTACAGCTTTCCTTCAGTGTAATCCTGACAAGGATTACAGAAGGGGCATGTCAAGAACAAACTTTGTAGCTCCAGAGAAAAGTTCCAGGCAAATAGCTGTTCTACAGAAATTGCTCTGAAGTACTACAGAAAACAGTTTCATAACAGTTAACAATGAGCAAGAGACTGTTTTCAAGGGATAAGATTTCTAAAATATTCTAAGCAATTGAAAATGTTTTAATTTAGTCTGATAACCGTTTGTCTAGTTAATGTTTTAGAGATTACCTTAAGAGAGAAACAAAAAAATCACTACTCTCCTCCACTTTACTGAGATTTCCAGATGATAAACCTGACAAAGGCTATATTAGTGGTCATTAATTCCCACTTTCCTTACATGGGTAGAACATCCTTTTTAATTCAGGACACTGCAGCTAGTTCTGGTAAGTGTTTTGCATAGGCCAAGGCAGTAGGTAACAAAGACTGCTGATAAAGAGAATAAAGAGATAAAATAGTGTGATTTTCACAGTGAAGAGGCTGGCAATGCCTTTCTAACAGCCTTCCTTGTATCCAGGTAGTTATAAATAGGTCCTGGAAGGAACATGGTTGCATAATTTCAAGTTAACTATGAAGGAATATGACCCTATAAAAAGAAAAGCTACAGACATGAATTTACATTAAGCATCTTCTGGATACAAGATGCTAGCTTAGGACGATCCCGGCTCTTTGATTAATACCAGGGCATCCATCAAAAGAAAGTTACTGCTGTTCTTCAGGAGTATAAAGCAGCCACATGTGGAGACTTGCTTGGGCAGAATCCAGCACAGGTCTAACAAGCTCTGCTTAGGCAACCAGCTTAACAGAGAGGGAGAAAGCCCTGAGCACTGATCTATTATTGACTGCCTGGAGACTTTGAAGATGTCTAACAATGTTCATGAAGGGATCGCTCTGCTACAACGCAGGTGCTGTTCAGACAGACAAAATTCCCGTTTATATGTGCATCAGGTACACACTCCCACTCTCTTCTGAGCAACTTCCATTATTTTGTTCCTTCACTTCCCCAGATAACTTTTACTTCTAAAGACTCTGATAAATTAAATACCCAGGGAAACAGAAACAGACATTTCAAGGAATACGGTTCCTGCTGATGATAAAAGGAGGAAAGCAGAAAGTTTCCTTCTGAAAAGGACAATACAAAACAATGTATTGTGCAGTCAAGATCCTAATTTTTAAAATTCTTTATTGTCATATTCACAAAAATATGACTTAGTTTGAATTAAATGTCATGGAAAATTCTTAAGTGCCAGAGGTTTTCAGGATATTGAATCCCAAGAAGGCTAATAGTTACTCAAATCCTAACAGCTGAGATGAGAAGGTTTTGGCCTTCTCTGAATACTCTTCTTCTTTTCTCCTTATGCTCGTCAAGGTGAAGATGAAGCCAGTATGGGAGACCAAATAAGACTGTCAATGTAAGTATTTCGCGGCTACAAGGGTCTCTCAGGAGCGAGTCCTCTCTCAGCCTCACAAGGCAGCCAGGCACACAGCTGTCACCGTTATAAACTGAGCTAGCTAGAATTATTATTTTCCCCTGGAACGGTTTGCAGTTAGTAAGTGAACTGATGCTCCCCCTGCTGGAAAGAGAGCTAACTGAGCTCTAGTATTTCCCAAGTTCTTCCTGTGAGGAAGATGCAGGTCTCAACACACAACCTCCTGCTGTCTGCAGACAAAAAAGCAGCCAAGGATTTTGCTTGCCTAAGATTCTCTTCCCTGCCCCAAGAATTGTGCACAGGTTTTCAGGTGCTTTTGAAATCTTTTGTTTTGACTGTACATAAACAACAGCCTAACCGTTTTGACTGTGCTTTCAAGCGATACTGTTGCTAATAATTTGATATGGGTTAACTTGTTTTGTGCAATATGGAATACTGAAGTGGAAAAGCTGCTGCACTCCTCTTCCCATTTGTACTGGCTTTTACTGTATTCTGAACTTTTCCAACGGCGACAGCAAAAAGGCAAACTAATTCAACAGTGTAAAACATCTGCCAATAGTTGCCAGGCTGACAAAGTACAGAAACAAGTGCTTATTTTATACAGCAGGTTAAAATAAGAATCAGAAGAAGTCTAAACCCTCAAGGTTCAAATGCATCTGGCAAGATCAAAGTCAGACAGCTAGTACTATACTCTTACAAGCTACGTTCTTTTATAGATTATGTTATGATTTACAGTGGACTTTGTTTCATAATTTACAGTATGTTTCTTAAAGACTAAACAAAGACATTTCAGATACGTCTGTAACGATGCTTGGAAGGAGTCTAATCCTGACCCTCAGCCAGCCTGAGCCACTTGAGTTGGTCAATCTGTCTCTACCATATAAATAATTATATACATTTCTGAAAATAAAAGAATAAACTTCTCAATACACATATACACACACATATTCTCATATATAAATATATCTAACACAGAACACTAATCTGACAGTTAACAAACACCTCCGAATCAAAAAGAAGCCATAATATGTCAGCCACCATCCCTGCTGAACTGTGAGCTGCAAAGACGACAAGAATGCCGCTCTGATGGGAACTGATTACTTTCCATCTCACTAAGCCCAAATACTGGAGAATACAGAAGCAGAACCCTCTTCCCCTCCCTAAATCCCCAATATTTTAAGTAAATAAACAATTGTTTTATTTGCCTTTTCAGATTTGTGTTTATGGGGAGCAGTTGAGTAATATTTTCAAATGCATCTCGATAACCATAAAAGCTGTAATTTCCGAGAGAGATGATTTTCTTATCTAACTAAAACTTCTAAGGACAACACCAAATAATCTTCTCTGCTGGAATTCAGTATCACAGCAGCAAGTATAGCAAAAATAGTGAAAGATTCACTAATGCCCAAAAGGAAAAACTGCAGACAGTTCAGATCCAAATTTTGTGATGGCTGACACCGATGAGTGATAACGAGCGACACTTGAGATCATACCGAAATTACTAATATTCAAGATATCAAAACCTCCCTTGTGACTTAGTACAAACAACTTTTTCTAAGCCACTAAGCACAGACACCTGTCCCTTAGAACAACCCCTGCTCTGCCAAGCACAACACATACAGAGCAGTGGTGAAAAAGGTGATTTATACCAGTTACTGATTAAGCTCATCTCCACTGTAACAGTAAAAGTTACACGATCTCTAGCACAGAAAGGCAAATAAGAAGAGACCCGGTTCTTATTTCCTCAGCAGGAGCTTCAGGAAAAGCAGGTAGCTAAGAGACTTACTCCTCAATACGCTAATTCCAACAGCCATAAGAAGGTTGCTGTGTCAATCTGCAAAGGATGGATTAAACTGGTAGAAAGGACTGAAATACCAAGTTATTTTCCCAAAATACTATTTTGTGAATGTGAAAATAACAATTGAGAGCATAAGCAAATAAAGGCATAAAAGTGTCACAAATTGACATAAGCAAAGTCCCCATTTTTTGATGTACATAATGACATGCAAAACTCTTTGAAGAGTATTAAAATGGGCAAAATGATACTCAAAAACTTGAAGTACCCAAATTAACAGTTCTTCTGCAAGAATGATGACTAAAGAAATACCTGAGTATCCGCAAGATCACATCCTTTATAGCTATCAAAGAAACAGAAAAAACCTGGAAAAATACCCAACAGATCTGAACATCTAAATAACCTCTTAGAACTGAATTCAAGAAACGACATAATACATTCTGTATGAAAAAGAGCAACATCATACACTTTGCTTTAAATCCAGGTTTTTTAAGACAATTCTTAACATTACTTAAGTTTCTGCAACACCCTTGCCAACAGCGGAGGGCATAACTACGTAAATGAACCAGTCGACATCCCACTGGGTTTCGATTCTTACCGGTTTGGGTCTTACTGGGATGATGCTGTCCACCTGCTCCTTGCTGCGGAGGAGGACTCGCCCCTGCTTGTCCAGTACCTTGTGCCGGGCTGGTGCCGGTCAGAGTCCCAGTAGGTAGTGGCTGACCCCGCTTTAGGAGCTGCTTCTGTTCTTGCTGGCGGAAGCGTGGAGGCACCTCTCGAGGCAGGTAACGGGACGCAGCTGGCTGCTGCCCATTAGCAGACGCACGCTTGCCATTGCTGCTGTTGGTAATAGTGCTGGTGGAAGTACTGGTACCGGTACCGGCAGGTTGGGGCTGGCTTAAACTGGTCTTAATAGGTTCTGGCACTACATGATTTTAAAAAAAGAGAAAACATACAAAAATTCCTTTAATATCTGAAAAGTTGCGGGATATTTTTTTTGGAATTGAGCAAAGGAATAATGTTTTTCAGTCTCACAAACAACAGTTGGCAAAACATGCACTACAAAACACATAAAATATATTCTAAATAGAAAAGTGCTACGACCAGAACTCGGAGCTAGTTTACTACTTACGTTGCCTCCTGAAACTCTTTACGTAACCATTTTGAAATCTACAACTAAACCTGCCGATTTTGTCCAGCTGTAAAATTTATGTCCCAGAATACAGCTGAGAAAGGCTTCGCACCCAGCTCCGTGCGAGCCTACACGTCCGGTTTTCCCTCTGCAACCCCCTGGCCTTATCCCACCCACGTCCCGTGTCCCAGGCTGGTCCAGAGTCCACAGCACACAAGAGAGAAGCTGTTTACTATAAACATCTCCTACCCACCACACGAGGAGGAGAGCGAACAGGCTGAAGGTTGAACAATTCATATATACACAACCACATTCATGGAAATACTCAAATGGCTCCCACGTACACAAACGTGGACCTGTCTGGGTGTTTATACTAAATATGAATGAGGCAAGAACAACACTAAGAACAACACTGATTTCCTATCAATTCTACAGAGAAAATGAAAAGGCTTCTTAGATGTTTTCACTTCCAGCATTTCTAATACATCTTGGATTGTTCTCAAAACAAGATGTCTAAGAACACTTACCCTAAAACAGTAAATAAAAACCCAATAAATAAAAGGACGTCTAGAAACAATTGTTGCTATGCTCAACTAATGTGCAGAAAAAAATAGTTATTAAACAAGAAATAGTGGCACAGAGCAACTATTCTTTTAAAACTGGAAGAGCTATTAGGATACAGAAAGTAGCACACTGTGAAATCTGATATTTCAGAAAATTGATTCAATTGAAACGGAGTGTCTATCAGACGGGGGATGAAGTTTCCAGATAACAAAAAGCTGTAAGAACCTTTACTTGCAAATTTTTAATTTGTGTTACTCCTGCTTAATCCAATCTGTAGACACACGTGCAAATAACTTTTTACCTACAGTAATGCACAAACATGTTCCATGTACTGGGAATTAAAAAAAAAAAAAAACAAAACAGGCAATTTATTCAACAAATATTTTTAAGAACTTCAAAAATACAAGTCTTATGTTTTCAAAATTATGACTGAAGCTCTGATCATGATTAGTTCCTTTCATGGGAAAGAGTAGATGAGTTACACAACTTTTTTGCCGTAAGAAGTCTATTTTGGGGAGACAGTTTTTTAATTCAGTGTCTTACAAAAACACCGAGTTTTCGTATCCCCCTGAAGAGTGCAAGAACCATCGCTGCACTTGGCAAAGTTACCCAACAATATTTCTCTGCAGAGCACTTCTCGTTTCTGAACTGACACTGAAATGTAGTAACAGAAAAAAGTGTTTTTTCACTCCACGTTCCAGTTTTATACCAAGCTACACATTTGCAAGAAAACAGGTGAATGGGCACGAGGACTAACGAGTCTACACCATTCTTCTTCCACGTATCACCAGTGACTAAGGAAAACTTTCTCATCTGCAATAAGTAGCGTTCAACTTCAGTTGCAAAATGGATTCCATTGTATAAAGCATGAACCATATTTTAATCAATGTTAGCAGTACTTTTAATGATGAAAAAGGTTTTGCCTTTCCCAGCAGGGTACCAGTTCCCCAGCATATGCAGAGCACATCCACTACGGGTACTAAAGCCCAGCCAACCAGTTTGCCCTGGGACAGAAAGAACACCTCAGCGTCTCTCTTCTCTCTGTTTTAATAAATGTATTGACCAGTCTGTCAAACAGGCTGAAGACATTAACTTGTGACTAAATTTTACATTGCAGAAAAATAATTTACAGTTATTTGTACATCAGTATATCTGCACAAGAGTAACATGAGCTCTTCTTGATTCTTTCAAGTCTAAAAACCTTTAAACACATCGAAGTGTCTCAGCTGTTCCTTTTTTCGTATTTTTAGCCTCTTCCTTACCACCATGACAAAATACAATGTCCTATAAACACTACTGGAATTAAAACAGCCTCAAGTTTTAAAAAGAAGGATAAATTCTGGTTATTCTCTGCTTAGGCAAAATGCTTTGCCTGTTAAAGTATTTGAACGTTTTATTCCTTACCACAACAAACCATCCGTATGGTTTAAAACAGGAGGGAGACAAGAGAGGAGATGCGACAATTTAGTATTGAACAGAACGCCCATTTGAGCTGCATGGGAAGCCACTGCACCCATCTAGAGCACCCACTGCCTTTCTACTTCAGCACTTTTTCAGTTTTGGATGTGGGATTGCTAATATTAACATCAAATCACATCAGCTATAGCTGTGAAAGCATAAATTTTCAGGCTTCTAATCATGTTCTGAAACCCCAAGTTAAAATACCTGGTCCACCAGCTTACTCAGCCCTCACACAAAGCTTTTGTTTTCTTGTGATCTTTACCTAAACCTTTATTTTCAGCATTTCAGGACACCCCTATCTCCGACATTTGATGTGCCCCATACTAACCACACCTGAAACACGCGAGCCAGACCCACCCCACTCTGTAGCAGACTGTGCCCGCACAGCTCTGCACGCAGCGGGTCAGCAGCGCCGGGTCTCTTCGGGAACAGCCACAAGCGAGCCGGGGTGGGAATACCGGGAGCAGAGCAACACAGCGCCGGCCGGGAACCACACCGGTTTGCTCAACTCACTTGGCAGCACCTACCCAGGCCACCCAGAACCACCCCTTTGGGCTTCCCAGGCGCGTGGAACCCAGCATTCCCCGAGCTCATCACGAGCATCTCCGAGTGCAAAATCGTCTCTCGTGTCGTTATACATACACTAAAAACCAGCGCTCGGCCCCTCTCCAGGCTCAGACACTCCTGGAAAACCAATGAGCTTCCCCTGCAGAAGTAGTGAAGAGGCACCAAGGTAGTGGCGAGGATGGTTTCAAAGCAAGCAGGGACTTGGACAAGCAAAAGTTTGCCATGTTTGACAGCAACCATCAGCACTTTGCTTCTCCAAGGCTTTTATTTTGGAAGTGTAAACAATTTCACCTATGCTTATTTCTGTAACAAAAAAGGAACTTTGAGGATACAAAAAAAATTAGAAGACCTGAAGAGCAGAAGAAAAAGTCCTTCTTTGCCTTCTCAAGATACACCACCAGCTTTGCAAACTGAGTTTTATCCTAACTCCGGCAGTTAAAAAATTAGGTGAAAAATGTCACAAAATGCAGCGTACTTAATTTCAAATATCAAACTTACATATTCAAGACGTATGTGAACACTATTGTGTTTCCACAGTGTAAACAACCTATGAATTAAGCCGATACTGCCATTGAACAGCAGTCCCTCCGGAGAGGAATCTCTCTCCAGCTCTCTGGACAGCCTGGCCTGGGGGCACGCGCAGCTTCTGCGGGTCACCACCACTGCTGGTCCAGCGGGTACCAAACCTGCTGCACAGAAAACACTGGCTCAGGCTCTCAGCACCCATCATCCCAGCTTTGGGAAGGCTGTGCCACCTTAGACTTGGGGATGTGCGTATCCAAGTGACCGTTGTCCAAGCTTGAAATGGGATCAAAGCCCTGCTCCTGCTTAGTTTTGCTTGCTTTGACAAAATGAAAGGATACTTAAAAATAGCATCAGACTATACGTTTTTGAACAACTTTTTTATTTCCACTTCATTTGGGAAATGGAGAGCAAAATTGGAGATCTTGGCATATTACTACTACTACTATTACTAGTCCTACAGAGATGTAAGCATTTACCTACTACCGCTACTATTATTACATGTAGAATGTAATTATCTTATTATTACATGTATATATAATGTAAGCATTTACTAACACTGAAATTTCAAGTACTCAGTACTTCTGCAGAGGATGTAGCTGTATGTGCTTTGCGAATGGCCACAAGATTCAGAAAGAGCGCTCCAGACACAGGCTGCTCCACCAAAAATACTACACCATTTCAGCCAGGAAGTTTCTCCAACTCAGACACAGATCAGCCACACGAGCCCCTGTGCCAGCAGACCAGCGGGAACACCAGGGAAGAGGAGGGAAAGGGGTTGGGGAGAGGTGGCAGCCGGGTGGGAGTGAGGACGGCTCCCTCCATCAATGCCACGAACGTCCCACCCAGCCAGCTCAGCTCTCGCCACAAACGCTGAATTACTCCAAGGTCCTCATCAGCTGGGAAAAAAAGGCCAGAAGGGACACCGCATGGCAAAGTGAGAAAATGGAGTCTGCTTCCATTTACCTATTTTTTTAAACTAAGAAATTATTTTTCCGTGTAATTAAAAAAGCATACAGGAGCATTAAAACCACTAACTGGCACAACGCCAGCACAGTCTGGCCCCGAAATTTTCTTAAGGAGTATTAATTAATTTGAAACATATTTCAGAGAGCAAGGTAGGCTGCTTTTTATGAAAGCATTATATCCTCAGTACTGCATATATAAAAATCACATCTGATACTTCCAGATAGGTGTGCACATACGTATAAAAGCCATCAGTAATACAAGTCAGAGAATATACAACACTTTTTCCATCAATGTAAATTAACAAAGGTGTTTCGTCACAAAGGTGTGGCCAGAGAAACCCAATTTCAGTGTTAGAAACAATGTTTCCCTCTACATAACTGAATCACAGATGAGAGAAAAGAACAAAGAAAATCAAAATACCAGTAACACTGTACTTCAGAAAAAAGGTATTTCTGCATACTAATATTATTGGTTTTTTCCTCTAATCAACACAGCAAAGCGTCTTCTATTTTGTACCTCAAAATCTCTTTAAGGCTAGTTAAATGCAAGTTCTTGCAAGAATACTCTCTACACAAATAGCTGGAAAATAACCTGTTAATTACACCACTGACAGGAAATAAAAGCAAAAGGAGTGAACGTCATCATAGGAATGGGCTTGATTCCCAAATTCCAGCTTCATATCAGGCTAGAATTTAGACTTCATGTACAGCAATAATATTTGGAGAATATGTTACAAAGACAATACGACTGTATGCTTTGAAAAAACTCAACGCCTATTTATTAGTCATCTTCAGCAATATTTAAGCAGCAATTTTCATTTGATCTGCACTGTGAGAAACACCTACCCTTCAAAGTGTCTACATTAGATTTCCTAATTATCAATTGTCACACGATACTTGCTCTAAGAGCTTCTTTACAAACCATTCAGACCTTCTCCTTCCTGCAAGGGCTGCGTTTTGAGATGACGGCTGTCCCTTGCAGAACACACAATGCACAAAGACGTGACATTTTAGCAAACCGCAGGCTAAAAGCAAAGCAGGCAGCAGCCTTTTGCACAGCGCCGGGCAGTGCCCGCGGTCAGAAGGGGCTGCCCAACGCCGATGCTCCATGAACTATACGTTTAATCAGCCCCTGCGCACTATACGTTGTTTAATCAGCCCCAAGGGCCAACCTGCCAATCTATAGAGAGCCCCTGCCCGGCCCCGAAGGAGCAGCCTGTCTCCCCTTTCACCTGCAAGTAGTGCACTGTCACGGCTGTTGTTCTGTGGGCTGCTGTTTGAAATCCAGGGATTTAAATGCAGCCTTTGTGGCTAAATTTCCTTTATTTACTACATTTACAATATTTACTAAATTTACTAGCACTAAAAGTATTATTTAAAGTGTATGGGAGGAAGGATTTAATACAAAGTGTTTTTCGTAACTAGCGCATGATGAAAGAGCTGAAGCAGAGACATTTAAGTAGAAAGCCTCTTGCAAAAATACAATTAAAGGCGTAAAATGAAAGCCTTGAGATTGCTTGCTCTTAAGATGTTTGTGATGGGTATCTGCTTATTCCACATTCTGAGAGCTGTACATATACTAAACAATGAGCTTGCTTGTAATAATTATCAGTACTTAATGGTATCTAAACTTCTTAATCCAATTTTACCGAAACAAATCCAATAATTACTCCATATGCTTTTTGATGATTACAATCTCGGGAATCCCAACGCATAAAAAAGTGTTACGAGCATTGTAGGTGGATTTTATTAATATAATGAATAGGATCAGTCTAACAGATTTCAATTACAACAATAGCTTTTAAGTACATTTCTATGACATAAGGAAAGAACATGCATAAATGAAAGAAACTGGTTAAGCCACATAATACTGATTTATGGCAGCTTTTTCCTTTCATTTCCCTCATTAACATTTCTCTATATTTCAGAATCCCCCTCTCCAGCTCTATAAAACTTGCATTTCTAAAGCCTTCAAGGACCAGACATTCCAGAAGAGAAACAGTTAAACCCAGAAATGCATTCTTGGCTGCTACTGTGACAGGATTTATTTACAGCTTCTATTAAACACAGCAGCTCCATTACAAAGTGCTGGATGTGAGAAGAATTTTTGATTATACAATGCCAATGCCTCACTGCGTTAAACATATCATGCCAGCGTATTATTTTTTTCCTTCAGCAATTCGTTCAGGTCATTGTTTGATGGGTTTATGAATTCATTACAGGAAACAGATGGATCCCATAATTCAGAGCTATTCTCCCAGCCAATCATATGGGCAATTTTTTTTCCTCATCTTGCTCCCCCCTCCAAATCAACCTTAATGAAGCCACTTCCTCCATGTCCAATTCCCCGCACATACACACTGGAGCGACAACTGGTGCTTATTAAAGCAACCTCCAAACACTAAATGCTTTCAGCACAGAGCTGAACAGGAGCATGCTCACACACACACCCCCCTACGAAGTCGAACAGAAAGCCATGAACTTACCCAAGTCAAGCGAAAATAACCAAAAAAACCAGGATTGTAGTGGGCAAAACCAGATGTTCTGATTAGCAACAAATCCATTTTCATACATTGAAAAAAGTCTTTCCTTAGGAAAGAATTGTTCCCCCCCAATCTACTTTCAAAGGACGAATTTTCATTTAGCAAATTACCTCCTTTGTCTACTAAGCACTGGTATTTTTTATCCACAGTGACACCTACTGGCAAAACTAAAGGTATTTCAGTAAACTATTGCATAAAAACCTACTTCCTAATGCTTCTATACAAAACTGGGTAATTTTCTGCCTTCCCTGGATCGTCCCTTCCCCCAAGCACACAAACTTCTCCTGAAATAAAATACATTTTAAAAAAGGCAGAAAAGTTACAGTCTAAAGGCAAAAGAAACCCCAAAATTAGTTTTCAATAGTACTCATAATGGCTTTAAAAACGTAATCACAAGCTGCAGTTTCACATCAAAGCCCACATTCAGGGTTGAAAGTAAAAGTATGTGCATTATTATGGCCTTAGAACTTTTAACACCATTTATTTAAAGAAATGCTTCGGTTTTGTACTAATTCCTGATCATACCATTTATTTAATACTAAGAACAAATTAAATCTTTTCCTGTTTTAATTTTATTTCTCCCCTCCATCTAACCTCCTAGCTGAACGCAAGTGCTCCTTCTCCTGCTTCCTCTTCCAGACATTTCCTCTCCACTTCCTTCTCGTGAATTTTGAAACGTTTCCTGCCTCCTTCCATAGTGTTTCAACATCCCACTTCTAAAAGCTCTCACCATAACCTACCTTTCCCAACAGCCTTTACAGACTCCTCTCATTTCTATTAACTTAGACTTTCTATACAGAACCTGCCTTTTTTTTTTTTTTTTTTTAAATGCCAGGAAATGGGAAGGCAGACTAGGAATTAACAGGAAGCTGCAAAATTAATGGAAAACCTGTAAACCGATTATTAGGATTTCTCGACCACCTTCAATAACTCAATGTTGTGTAATTCAGTGGTAGGAGATAACCAAGATGTACTATCTAAACCCTCATCCCTGCTGCAGTCTGTTCCCTGCTTTACAAGGAAGGATGGTATATGGTGTGGGCATGTAGCCAGTCTCAGCCTCATGCCTCCAGAAATCAGCTTTTGCTCTTAATAATTCTGTTCCTTACATATTACCTAAAGTGCAACTGATTAAAACTAGTATTTTAACACATTATTATACACTGCATAATTAATCAAAACAGCTAGAGTTACAGCTCCAGAAAAAAGAGAGTTCTGAATACACATCTCCCCAGCTAGACCTGCACCAGCTTCTCCCCAAATCACATTTGAACAGTCTTTTTACAAAGACAGGAGAAAGAACAGTTTTTTTAAAAAGACAGACATTTTATTCAGGAAATACCTACAGGTGAGGGCTTTCTTCTTTGTTTTGGAGTAGTTTTCAAGTCACATTTATCAATACATTCATTGGCTGATGGAGCTCTCAAACCATCAATAAATGGTCCTGGTTTCATGCGAGAAGGTATCTATGCACTAGGATGAATTCAAACCCTGCTCAGCAGCACCCAGTCTGATCTCCTCATCTGAACATCTTTCACAGGCTTCATCAAGATATGAGCAAAATTTATTCTAAAACTATATTCAGACACATGATCATTGCACGAAGTTAGCAGATAACTACCCACCATAAATTGCCATATATTAAGCGTTGAAATTTATTTGTTATCTATTCAGTGGATTGCAGTTCAGTCAAAAATTAATTCCCAATTTTGGTGCTGGGAAACCTCCTTTGAAAATATGTCATCCAGAGAGATTTTACAACCATCTGTGGGAAGCCAATATTTTATGAGGAAATCATAATAACTTATAGGGCCCACAGTGACAAGCCGGTCACAAATCATCCCAAGAGTGAGACTTCAATATTGCCTCTTACAAATTAAAGGTTTTATTTTAATCTTCATTCCTGGATCTGCTAGAACCATATAAATATTAAAATAAGCTGGAAAGCATGTTCCATTTGGTTGTATTTCACAATTTCTGAAGTACTAACCATTCTTTTCTTAAACAGACATTGGTGTTAACAGTACTGTGGCTTGTTCAAAGCTCCCTCATGGCTGACTGGCCAGTTAGCAGACTAACCAGACTAGATAACCATTAAATTCAGATTAAAGACTTTCCTCAAGACCCCAGCAGACAGGTGGGAAAGGGAAGTAATGGCACTAACTAGGTGCTGTCCTGAACCCAGCTGCATGACTCAAGGAACCTCTGTGGACCAAATTTGGTCAGGATTGGCCAGGAATTTCTAAAGCTAAATGGGGAGACCGAGACAGGAACACAACCCAACCTCATGAGCCTCATTTCCTTAGAAAATTAGCCTAAAAACATACCCAGAAGATGTATTTATTAGAGCGTTTTTCCATAGTGTTATAGAAAGTATCTCTAGAACTATTGATCCACACTGTTTTTGCAGAAGTTAATATTGGCGAGTTCTCTATCAACAAAGAAAATTCTAGAAATCATTTGGGGGAAAACTAACAGGAACTAACAGGAAAAATTAAACAAATTATAGCTTCATAAATCAGGGAAAAATAGAGGAATTAAAGTATTTAAATTAATACATTTTAAACACACACCACCTCGGTTACTGATGGAAAAACATACAACTTCCCTACAAAGGGCCTGCTATCTATTTGCAAACAAAACCTCCCCAAATCACTAGCAAAAAAGTTTGTGACCTGCTTTCTTCTAGTCCTTGTGCCTTCTTCTCAAGTAATTCCACATTCTTTCCACATACTTCCCTACCGACACTGTTTACTTTCTTACCCTTCTTTTTCTCATCTCTGCTCCTAGGGTCCTGACAGCATACACAAGTTTCAAGCTTGTCTTAATAAAGCAACCATTGTGCCCACTTATCTTCCCAACTCTGCCCCTCTGCACAGCTCCTCTCGGCACAACTTCTGGCTCTGTAAAGTCAGCGGGAAGAACTGCTGAGGTTTCTAATGGCACTTCCTTAGCTAGAACTTGGTGTCTTAATACACTCACTTTATCAGGAACACTGAAGACAGCCATGCCTGCCTTAAATCTGGCCCCGTTCGCTCTTACGATCTTTTTCTCATCTTCTGTTTTTCTTCCTAATTTATTTAGTTTTACCTTCTTAATTGTTGGCCTCACGCAAAGGTCTGAAACAGAAACATTCAAGACTTCATCCACCACCTCCCTCTCTTTGTTTTGACTCTAGAGCAGGATATCCACAATCCAGCTGACCCCTAACTCCGAGCCTGACACTCCTTTGCTCCTCCCTCCACCCACAGTCATCTGTTTCAGTTCAAACAAATTCTACCTGTTTTCTCACATTTTCCATCTGTGTCCCACCATCCAAAGCTCTTTTGATATATCTTAACATCATAATGGTGCCTGACATTAATATCTTACTTGATATTCTTATAGGCAAACTGGGGAAATCTGAGCTAAACATAAAACCTGTTGAAATATTCTCTGGGAGAATCAATGGTTTGCTGTCAAAACAGAGGTAAGCTTCAGAACAGATTCCACGGGGACTTGATCGAAGCCTACACTGTTCAATGCTTTTGTTAACAACTGGATGATGGACTAGAGAATATCCTTACTAAATCTGCAAATGACACCAAGCTAGAGAGGAAGAAGATGGGGGTGATCTGATTGCTGTGATAGGATTGGAACTCAGCAATGATAAAGCGAAGAATTGGTGTGAAAAAAGCAACTGCAGTTCAGTAAGGTAAGTCACTTTATTAGGCAGGAGGAATTAAATGCAGAACAGCCAGCAACTCACCCCACAGTTCTGCAGAAAAAATATTCGGTGTCTTAGCAGATGACAAGCCAAACAGAAGTAAAAAGAGCAGGCTACTGTAAGAAGACAAGTGTTGAAACAGAACAACCAGCTGCGAGGCTCAAAGGGACCCATCTACCTCATCCACTGGCACGTTAAAGCCTTCACTAAAGCACTGCCCAGGCCCACAGTTGGCCATGTCTCTCCCAAGAAAGAGCTGGACCACCTGGAAAGAGTAAAGGAAACAAATCTGGAAACACAAACTACCGAAGCAGACAGCAGGCAATGAATTAGTTCAGTCTAGAAGACACTGGGTACACAGCAAAAAAAAAAATATATATACACGAAGAAAGACAAGGAAACAATTTGCTCCATCCCACAGTGAATAAGACGAGACTTGCTGGGTTTAAGTAACAGCTAGAGAGATTAAGATTTAAATTTCTAACAATAAGGACGATTAAGGATTATCTGCAGACATGATACAGGTTTGGTGATCTTGTCTCAGGGCAAGAGGATGGAATAGATGACCTCTCAAGAACCTTTCCAGCATTATTTTCTACAATCCTACATGCAAAATGGATCCATCTTAATCAGTTCTCCCACTTCCCTCAGCCACGACAAAGAAATCATCTTTCTCGCAGGTTGAGTCTCAGCACTCTCTCCAGCTTCTGCTGTTTTTTTAAGTTTAAGACATGGTCTTTCTTCATCTGCCCCACTTGTCCAGACCCTCTCCATTTTGTTCTCGATTAACATTAATCTGATATTGTATGAAAATTGAATGACTTAGTACCCCTCCACCACAAATGGGTTTGCATCACTTTTGTAAGCCCGTCACAGGCCACCCTGCTGCTTCAGCGCAGCAAACAGCGCTGGCCCACCTCTACAGATACAACCCCATATTCACAAATATAACTTTTCACAAGTGGAGAAGATCCTAACAAAAACACAGATCCTTGCATACTTCAGAGCTCAGACACTAGATTTTTTCCCTTTCTTGAATAGCATCTACAGATTAAAGATAAAAGATAAGATAAAAAACCTGTTTTGTGTGGTTTAACATGTATTTTTAAGAGTTTTCTTCAATCCCATTCTACATTATTCGGGTTGGTTTCACATACAGCACTCTCGTGAAGAATGCTTACACTTTCAACAGCTTCTAATATTTTCCTCACTGTTTTCCTCCATGTTAGCACTGATTATAATTTTAATTTTAAATTCACAATTAATTAGCTTTGCCATTAAAAATGGTACAGCTAATTAGGTTGATAGGTTGTCATCAACAATAGATTGATAATCCAAAGCAAATATGATGCTCTTTCGCTGCAAGTCAACCTCACTCACATTTGCTGAGGCTCTCAGTGCACACACATGGTTTACCATGGCCTAACTGATGAACAGAAATTGGACCATATACATCAGGCCTCAAATGTGAAAGTCCAAGCTCCGAATCAAGATTCTGGGTAATGGAACAGTTAAATTATCATAGCTACATTCCTTCAGGATGTGAACTGATAGCAGATGGTAACTTTCAAGACTTAACAATTCGTCTGTTTTCTTTCAAGCACTAGTTCTCCCATTTACAGGCGATGTGAAGCTGACATTTATGAATTCATGTAATGTAACTCAAATTCCAGTATTAATCATGTACATCACTCTACACGCAGACTTGTCCAAATACGCACCCATTGTAAAGCAATGACAAATACATACATACATCTTGGAAGAAGCTGCTCTCTAGACTCTATGTGTCCTGAAGCCTCTGACACTTCAACATGGGCTTTTTTTCTTTTAACGTGTCATTACACATTTAACTTTGAATTCGAACTCCTGCAAACTCAGTTCCTGCCTCCACAGCAGGACACACTGCCATTGGAAACCCAACCTGCCTATTAAAAAAGGAAGACAATAAAACTATCAGAAGTTTTTAACCACTGGGTGTTAGTAAGAAACAGCAGCATTAAGAACTGTCTAAAAAGGACAGAAGGGAGAGAAGAGTCAGTGCTGAGATGAGTAGCTTGTACAAGGAAGTGCTAGGGCAGCTCTGAATGAAGAGGGATCGCTCGGTCAGCACTGAGAGACATTTGCCGAGGTTTTTCAGGTTTCTGCTGTAACACTTTCCCACAAAGCGAGTTCAGCCATTTTCACAGCTAGAAAATTCATATTGTGTATTCCTTCCCAGAGCATTTAGAAACATCTAAACTCCATCAACTAATTTTAAAAAGACCCACTCAGCAAACTCACATTAAGTTCTAGCCCACCAACAGGATACGAGCGTCTCACAAACACAAAATCTCAACAATTTGGTAACACAGTAAAGGATTAGGCCATTTTACACATCAGGAGTCACTGGCACAACTTGTTATAAGGCTCCCTCCTTTGCTGACCCTCCAAACCCTTCCTAAGTGCTGCTCCAGGCAATGCAGCCCCATCAGTAACTAGACAATAAAAGAGTCAGAGAAGAGAGGAAACAGCTTAGAGTTAAATTACACAACGCTAACACTATCATCACTGCCAGTACTAGTGGGAAAATCCAAGAACATAATAACAGATTAAACACCTTCATACAGAGTCACATAAGAAGTCTGGGCAGAACCAGGAATCGAATCCTTTAATTTTAAGCTGCGTGCATTTAATTTCATTAGACAATGTTTTACATGCAGTTTTCATATTTAAAGGAATTTTTTTTTTTTCAAACAAACTTGCAAATGCTGCTAAGTCATCCACTGGCAGCATTCTTTTTTCTTAATTCAACAGACCACTTCCCGGCACAGACTGAACAGTAAATATTCTTTACAGCAGAAATCCGCTCATTGTTAAACTATTCACACAGATAAATATGAAAATTCCCAGTAATTAGTATGTTCACAAGTAATTGACAAATAGGATAATCCCACTGTCAATTGGTTTACTGTATACAAGAGCATAAAATTCCATTTGCACCTTGAACAGTGATGCATCTACACATTACAGTTCACATGAACAAGCCTTAAGACTTGTTTAAAACAACACAGAAAGGGCAATCTGATGGATCACCATCTTAAATAAAAAAACCCACACGTTAATCTGTAAGCAAGCAGAGGCAAAAATCCTATTATAAACAAACCTGTGCCTCAGGAAGTGATTAATGTCTACACCGTGTCAAACAACTGCTGTTAGAATCGGTGCTTTTGCAGCAGAATCCGTTTGGAGTCTGGAGGACCCAGCTCGCCCCATACAATGGCTGAGGTTTGAAGAGATGCTAAAGGCAGCTCTTCAGCTGGGGCTTGAAGAGAATCACAGAATCACAATAGGTTAGGGGTCGGAAGGGACCCTCTAGAGATCATCTGGTCCAACCCCCCAGCCAGAGCAGGGCCACCTACAGCAGGTTGCACAGGATGGCGTCCAGGCAGGTCTGGAATGTCTCCAGAGTCAGAGACTCCACCACCTCTCTGGGCAGCCTCTTCCAGCGCTCTGCCACCCTCATAGAAAGAAGTTCCTCCTCATGTTCAGATGGAACTTCCTATATTCAGGTTTGTGCTCATTACATCTTGTCCTGCCATGGGACACGACTGCAAAAAGACTGGCCCCCTCCCTTTAAGTATTTGTAGACATTATGAGATCCCCCCTCAACCTTCTCCTCTCCAGACTAGGAAGACCCAACTCCCTCAGCCTTTCCTCATAAGAAAGATGCTCCAGCCCCCTCATCATCTTCATAGCACCGTAAATGTTTCCAATCTCAAATCTAAGTGGTTGAGTACTGTAAAGACAGACCTCAAACATCCATCATTCCTACCTTAGATTGCTTCTACGGAAACCTGTTCAGCTGCGGTAGACAGCACACAGATTGTATCACACCTAGAACGTACGCGCAGCACCCTCTGTCTGTGCACACAAGGTTGATGCTCCTGGAGTGTCAGGGTGTCCCAGGGCACACTCAGTGCTAGCACCCACCCAGGACAACTGGAAATATTAAGCATTTGTGCTATGTCAGGTACAACCTCTCCTTCCACTCTGAAACTTGAGCCGCAAAGCAGGTAAGGGCTCTGGCTCTTTTTCTAGAATGTCTGGAAATCACCAGTGTGTTTTTACGGACGCTCAACAGACGGAGAGCGAGCTCCATGTGTCCAGGACACACCGGACACAGCGGGTGTGCAGGCATCCTGCACGTGTGCCCAAGATCCATTCCCCAGGGATGCCCTAGGCCGATAAAGCACGCACACACCACCGTTTCTAGCAAATCCACACCAGGTCTAATGCAGCCTGGGCTGCATCGGCTTCGCTATACATAGGCATGCAGTTTTGTTCTGGAAACTAGAAATCCAGCTTCTTTCATTATTTTATTTATGTTCTGGGGGTGGATGCAGGGGGAGCAGGCTGCATTGTTATTTAACTCCTTTTAGACGTTTCTGTGAAAGCACGGTGTCGACTGCTTGCAGATTACAAGTCTGCTGGTGAGATATTAAGTATAATTTTTACTGACACTAGCTGTGCTGCTGAAATCATGGGACTACGCGTACACATCAAATTGACTAGAGCCCCGTGTAAACACAACGCCTTGGCTCGACTGTCATGTACATTTACGGTACCAAATGAATATTTTATGTGCAACACTAAAATAGCAACAATTTTGCGGGCAACTAAGTAAAAGGCCTCTGTAATTTTGGCGTAACGCTTCCAGTTCACATTCTGTCTCAGAAGAAGGCTGAAAAGTATGTTTATACTACAGTCCTAAAGATAGCGTAGAGATATCTGAGCTATGGGTTTAAATCAGTCAGCCTGAATAACTGGAGTAGTGCCAACAGAGTTCCGCCTGGCCCAGCCTCCGCTCCTCCCCAGCGGTGTGGATACGTTCCGAGTCTCAGGTATCATCACCCAGAGAAACCGTGTATGGAGCCAACTCAATGAACACAAAACCTGAAATATTTCGGCCTTAAGATTTCAAAATCCAAATCCTTACTGGGCTGACTGAAGATGTGTTCATTGACACCAACTGAGAATCAATGCTTTGAACGAGTAGGTTCTTTAAAATGCACAAAATGACACAGGGACATCGTTACCGCTTTCAGAGACTGCACTTAGAAAATTTCACAGATTTTGTACCTAGAAAAACGTTTGGAGTTCCACAGCCTGTTTTGGATGCAGTTCCTAGTATTGGAAAGACAAGCGGTCCTGTGGAAATGTCACTCTTCTGCCTTCAGAAATGAGCAGCTGAGAAAAATTTGAAGCTCCAAATGATCCTTTACTCAAATAAACCAAATTAATTAAAGTCATGCTGTAGATAACCAAACAAACTACTGCGTAAGTCTGCATACTGATCTAGAAGGGGAGGAAAAAGAAAACATACTGAACTTAAAATTTATATTTCAGTTATTTTGATACTCCCTCTTAAATCTAAACATGACATTTATCATGCAGATCATTTTTTCCTGAATGAGTTTCCCAAAGACAGCCTCTTCACTGGAACCTTTCGTTTTGAAGTAAGAGCTCATCTATCTAAATAGTGAAGCCTGGAAAATCTGAAACAAACTTCATTTCAGATTCAACACAGAATCTGAAGCAAACTCTTCATTAATTCCATTTAAGCTGAACAGATTTTTTGTGTCTCCACTGCCACTGTGTATTAATACCACATATGAAAAACAGGATTTAAATTATTCAGAAACGTGAAGAAAGCAGGTCCAGCAGTTTTCAGAGCTCCTCCTTTTCAGATTCTTCAGGAAAATTTCCTAAATAAGAGATACTGAAATCTGACTGGGCTTCTTCACTGCAGCTAAGATGAAGCAAAAAAAAAAAAAAAAGCTCAGTTCAATTTGTTGAACAGAATCTGACAGAAAACCTCTTTTGTGAGAAGGGTAGAGCCGCAGCAGGTCTATTAATGACCCAGCATTCCTTAGGAGGCTTTTCTCTACTCCTTGCAATGCACCCTTGGCATCGCTGAAGATGTAAGCAACCAAGTTCACTCAAAAGACCACAACCAGAAAAAAGCAGGGAGCAGGGAGGATCCATCTGTCAGTGTTTATAGCCCAGCAGCAGTGGCGTCACTGTGCAAAGCGGGGCTGCTGCATTTGTTGTTTTAGATGACAGCTCTGGTTGATCAGGCTGTCACCATAGCAACTTTCACTAAGAACTCACAATGCACCCAAACGAACTCCAAGCTAAATTAACTTATTGCATGTCACCAGTGAGAAATGACTGTTCAGAGGTAATTTTCTGTACTAATATGTAATAGAGTTAACTCTCTAAATTGAATTAAATTAATTAAATGCCACTCCCAGTAAATCAGATTCTATTACATGAATGTTAAAAGAAATTAAAGATGTTTTAATAAAGATTACTAATAATAACTTAATATTATTACTTCATTTTAATTCAAAAATTCTGCTCAGTTTATTTTAGACACATGTCTTCCCCTTACTAGGAAGGAATACCTAATTACTCCACACACATTACACACATTTATTTCACATACATGTGTTTAGATTCATCCAAAAGATAACACCAGCATTCTAAGGACTGTTCACCCATGAAACACAGCTTGGTTTAATATGTGACACCCTAAGATTTTTCTTCCCCATACGCACTTAAGCTTTTGGTAAATTCACACACCTTCAATCATTGTGTCTAGTTTCCAAAGAGTTTTACTTCTGTTTTGGTTCCCGCCGCCCCCCCGAAAAACAGAAAGCTTTTTGCCGTAAGTCCAACTGCAAAGAGAGGAAAATACCATGCCTGTCTAGGCAGGCCACAAAAATAAAAGCTCTTTAATAGCTTTACAGATCTACCTAACACTGTACTAACCACTTTGCATTTTACAGTAGTTTCTTGCATGTTAGAGTAGAATAGTCAGCTGGGAGGCAAACCGAAGATGCCCCCAGTTCCCAGTGTAAATAAAGAGCAAGTTATAATTGCCAACTGATGGTATTAATGCTGTCCTGGCGACCCTGACTTTATCTTTAACTCATATTGTAAGACTCACCAAAATACTTCAGGGAAAAAATGGGCCCTATCTAACATGAATCACCTTTCAGAATTACAAACCACATTATTACTGTACTTTTCAAAGACAAACTCTGCTAACGTGCGAGAAGGCAACTATTAACAGCAGGGGGAGCACGCGCTATTTTCCTATCTGCCACTGGCTGCACTGATGACATCAGCCCAAGCACAAGGTGCAGTGCAAGTTCTGCTAAACACCCATAGCAAAATCAATACTTCCATTAAAAGAATATGGTAGATCAGTAGTTTAAAACATTTTCTCAATCTCAATTAAAAAAAGGCAAATATGAAAAGCAAGCGTACGCTAAAGCTGCGACAACCCAATGGAGCAGAACAAGGTAAGTTTTACAACATCTGCCTACATTCCAGGTATCAGTAAAACGTGATTATGGATTTAAGTGTTTATTGTTAATATGCGTCTAAGTTATTATACAGAAATTTTAAGTTAAAGTTAATTTTTTTTTTTAAAGTCTTAGTAACTATAAGACGACATCAAATCACAGAGTCTTCATATTCAAAAATGCATTTTGTATTCAGGGACCAACCTGGAGAAATACTGTGCATGCTCATGGAATTGACTTAGTTGTCCTAACATTGCACAAAAATGTATCTGAATGGACTGGACACTACAAACCATCACGAGATAGTGAGAATACCTTATCTAACACGTAAGGAAGTAATTTAGCATTTTGGAATCTTTAAAACATTTTCTAGTGTAACTTTCAACTTGACAAAGCTGAAACTATACCTTCCAAACTCCCAAGAGTTGTAGTTCTGCATCAATAAACAAAACCATCTTTATTCTCTACTCATCTTCTCTTTACTGCTTTTCTTTTTAGAAGAATATAAGTAAGCCATACATCTACAGGTAAAATTCTGGCGTGATTGCAGTTTATTTGATGCTCGTGCCCCCACCACAGCCAACCATGACAGAAGCTCTTCTTCAAGGTGCAGCGACTTTCATGGCAGAAGTCTCCTTCTTGAAGTGGGAGTTACTTGACAGTTTCCCAGTGAAATCTAAGCAGTTGTCAACACTGTCCTTCCAACTGCTCCAGAGACAGGATAATGGTCACAAACTCTGTCTGTCAGACACGGTCACTCAGCATTCATTAGGATTAAAAATAAGCATTTGGTGCCCTTCTTTAGAAACATAAAAAAGCTTTGCTTTCACACCTTCTAACAGCCATTTTAAAAATAGTTTCTCGAGCAGGATGCAATGGAGTTTAGAACGGCTCTTGTCCCAGATGCCCAGAAAAGGCACCCAAAGTTGTAGTATTAGAAGCCAAAACACAAGCTTTTTGAAAAATCTATTTGGAATAAGCCAGAAAGCGATCCCAAAAGACCACAGCTAGAACCATGTTTTCCGATGCAAGACTCATTCACCTTCGGTCTTACCGACCAAACAGAAACCTGTTTCTGTCTCTGCAAGCAGAGGTCAGGCACTGAAGGGTCACCTCAGCAAATTTCGTGGGGTTTGTATCTTTATTGTACAATACAGTGGAAATTCCACAAAGGAAAATATTGAACAGAGCTACAGACAGGCTCTGTACACTGAAGAGTATATCCTCACAACAAGGCAAAACACATTTCTGAGGAGTACAGTGAAGGAAAAGTGAGGCAGACGTGGGTTCTGGAGCTTGGTAGTCGGCACAGGACAAAAAAAAGGTGAAGAACGTCGACTCACAGTCTGGTTAGTCCTTTCTGGGAAGGAAGAGCTGAACAACTGGGGCAGCTGAAGACCTCCCATTTGATCTCCTGTGGTGACTGCTGGACAAGATTAGAAATAACTAGAGCAAAGAAAAAAATTATTAGTCTTGGAAGATGGCAGATACCAGGATGTGAATTATGATGAAGCCGATGTCAGAAACATAGGATTGAATAAATATATTTTTTTTTTTCCTATTTCACTCTGAAGACTTTCTCTAGCTGAGGAGACAGTCACTGTTCGGATGATGCCAGAGCAAATGGAAGGGAAGGGCCCTCCCCTCACACCTACATCAGGGAAGAATTGAAAATGCAGCAGGACAGCCTACCACATCCAGCACAGTCAGGAAGTTTTCTCATCGTTTGTCATTCAGGCCTACAACTGCAGTGGAAATTGTTTGGAAATTAAAGTAAATAATACATTTAAACGTATACTTCCAAGGACTACTCGCAGAGAGAAAACAGCGATTAGAAAAGAAAAAGGAGAAAAGAGTTGGAAGAAGAAACTCCACATTATCAATTCAAGACCCTTACAGAATTAAGAGAAAATGGCATCTGAAATCTAGGAGCTTCTTAAAAGCAAGCTGAGTTCAGGGACAGATAACTGAACTAGAAGAATCGGCAGCAGCACTGTTATGAAACCGCTTGGATCACAGAGCTATACAATGGAGTGAGCCTGAAAGGCATAAAAATAAGCCTTAGATTTTACTTGTAAACAGCAGTAGTAAGGTTATAGTTGCACAGGTTAACTCAAAGGTTACTTACTAATCCTCCAGTTACAGATGCTGCATTTGAAAAATAATTCTGGACTCACTGGAAGGACTTCCAAAGAAGAGAAACATAAATTATTATGGTTTGAGAAACAGCTTGAAAACACCAGCAACAAGGAGAAACTGAATGGGCTGTTAAGTCAAAAAAGAGGATACACAAAAAGGCCCCTACAGAGCAGGGGAAAGATCTGCTCTCCACGTATTGGGCAAACCAGCCAAGAAAGAACAGGTTTAAGTTATAGGAAAAACCATTCAGGCTCAGTGTCAAGATGACTCTCCAATAACAGCAAAAATATCTTTCAAGAACTTTGGGCCTGTCTGACAGCGGGGAGGTGGATAAGACAATCCCTTCTCTCTCATCTAAAGGGATATACGTAGTCCCATGATTCTAAGACGTCAGTGCGGCATTTCAATTTTTAATGGAGTTGAGGACTTGTCAGTTCTGGAGCTTAGTCATTCATGTGCTTCAAAACAAAAGTTCACAAGAGCCATCTGGCCTTGGAAAGGTGAGATGTCCAGCTCCATAAAGACTGCTGGGAAATAAAAAGACAGTAGAAGCAGCCAAATCGGAAGTTATGTCAGAAACGTTAAGAGCATCCTGAAAACAGGAGGATGGATCTTCAGGAAACTCTATGGTACGACAGAGGAGAATTACTTCTGTTAACATGGGAAGAGGCAATCAAGAGCTTGAATCACGCTTGAAGTTCAGATGTTCCCCTTGGGCAAACAGTAGTAATAGTTGCTGACATGCTCAGGGCAGCTGAGGAGTGTCCAAAGCATTTAGTGGTGCTATTAAACGCAGGTCCCACAAGACTGCTTAGCATGAGCCATGGCTGCCATGCTGCAAAGCTGGGGCAGGATGCTTAAAAAGAAAATCATCTCTCTTGGTGATCTTGGACCTACAATCAACCTCATGAGTAACCACTTCTTAGGATGCTAATGCAGACTACGCTGCCTAAACCAGTTCAGGAATAACCTGAATGATGAGATGCACGACGCAAACCCGACCGGAATGCTTCAGAGCACTTACCAGAGCATGAGCTGGTTAAACAGACATTTTAAGTAGTCCTATAGGATTTGTAAAGTATGGGCTACCACCTTTAACAACTCAGGAAAAGCATTAAAATAACCTAGCAAAACACAGGGAAGTCAAGCAGCAGCCTAGGTTCTCAGAGAAGAGGAATGTCAACACCAGATAGTCAACAGGAGAACACAAGGTCCCTCAGGCCAAAGGCATTGCACACAGTGTGAAAGAATCAAAACATATTTCATTTCCTTCATTTTCCCAAGATAACCCTCTTCAGCATTTCTAGAGTGACTACCCCAAGAACATGTACTAATGTTCCAGTTCAAAGCTGGTTTCATCCTTCCCATGGAAGAGATGAAGAAATGTTAGAAAACTGGCACATATCTTAAAACAATCAGTACCACACTGAGCTAATGCATTTCCTGATGTATCTCTCTTCAAGCTTACGGCTTGCAGGTCTTACAGATATTATATTTATATGCGATACAAGCCTCCTCCAGGTAGTAAGATGATAATCTCATTAATAATGGAAAGTGGTCAGCACACTGCGGGTAAATCAAAGCTGATAGGTTTTCATGGAGAAGGCATCACAGCAGCCAACTTTTTTTCCTGTAAAAGAACGATCTCAGCAAGACCGTCCTCAAGGTAGACAAGAAACTGCCCTCATGCTCATGTTTCTTTAAAAGAAGGGTAAAAGCAAACGACAGACTTTCAGAAAATCAGGGAGGACCACACTGATAAAGCAGGTGAGCTGTGCTATAAAGCCACTTGCAAGAACACAAGTCTCAGACCTGCTGGGTAGGTAAGAAAGCTAAAGAGATGCAGGGTGGGTGTTATCGACAGACATCGAACACAGTGGCAGCATGGAAAAATGCATCTGGTCTCTAGTACTGGGGCATATATGCTCTGATGGACAAGAAGTATCAGACAATGTTCTATTTATAATTGGAAAATAGTTATTTGATAAGCAGACTGGTAGAAGAACAGAATATATGTTATTCTCTGAACCGCCGTGATGCCAGGAAGTGTAGCAGTTTCACCGTTTCAGTCTACATGCTTAAATATACTGCATGAGGCTATGCCCATTACTGAAAAAGTGGTCTATTGCTGGGTATGAAAGCACACTCTGTGGGCAGATAAATAATCATAAAACAGCATGCAGTTTGATCATAACTACCACTATTATCATTGTGTAGCTGTGTTAAAATTTATATTCTAGAATATACAGTTATCAACAACTGTATTGGTAGTTGTTTTGTTTTTCAGAAAGCAAGCCAGGGATTTATCTGAGCGGCATTACCACCAAGTGCACCCTGACAATTAGGTCTAGATGAGAAAAGCCAAACTGGTGTTATCTCATTTGTTCCGATTCTCTCCTCACAGAGTACTCTTGTAGGGATAATGTCTCAGGCTTGAAATTTACTCGACAATGGACAATGTAAAGAGAAATCTGATGAAAGCATGTAGTACTACTGCCTTCAAACAGGGTAGCAACCTTACAACATTCAGAGCGTTTGAAAAATACTTTCAATCAACTACATCTAGTGTTTGAAACCTCCCATTTTCACCCAGTTTCAAAACTAAATATATACAGGTCAGGCTGTTATCATCCTCCATCTGATAAGCTCAGATCATTTCCTAATTGAGGAAACTGAGAAAAGGCAAACTACACGGAAGACTAGAGCAATAGACTATTTATATTATAAGCATACGCCTGAATATGCATGACAGCAAACTACAACAGACTATATCTAAGGAGAATAAAAACTACCTCTGAGGAGCACTAAGAATATCAAAGATCTCTGACTTAAGCTCTTACCTACTTTTCTGTTCCCAGCCAAGGAATCTGCAAAGCTTACAAGGCACCCGCTGAGTGGGACTGGAGGTGCTTACTTGAGCAGTAAGATGCAGAAGCAACTCTACACAAAGACGTCGAAGCGCTATGCACCTCTTTGCAGGGCAGCTGTCCTGTAAACCCAGCTCAGGACAGAAGCACATCAGGACATATCTCATGGTTTCTGTTTTATTTTCAAATAACCCTGGTAAGAGATAAATGTTTTTGCCAAAAACCTGTACTACTTGCTTAGGTGCTTTGTTGTCTGAAAAAAGTGTTTATTTGAAAGCAGTCTTATTTACAAACCCTCTCTCCTGCACAAATACACCAATTCTCAATGCCATGACAAATCTCTACTTGGACACCTTTGAGTTGTCAAGCATTGGAACAGGCTGCCCAGGGAGGTGGTGGAATTGCCGTCCCTGGAGGCATTTAAAAGCCGGGCAGACGTGGTGCTGAGGGACATGGGTTAGGGGTGGTTTTGGCATAGGGTTTATGGTTGGACTCGATGACCTTGAAGGTCTCTTCCAACCCAAGTGATTCTATCATTCTATGACTAGCAAACCAGCAAGACCAACACAGAAAGCACTCAAAGCCAAATATAGCTTGTAATTTAGTAAAGATTATCCATACACTTGTTACTTTGCATTTTTCTCCTTCACTTCACAACGGCAATGTTGAAGTAATACACTCATAATGTTGCTTACACTTGTGAGAGCAAAAAGGCTATTAATTAGGACTGAACCACCGTCACCAGAACCTCAAGATGGCATCCCACAGCCATCCCACCTGAAACAACAAGCAGGAAACCAAAGCTTTTTTCTGTACTAGTTAATTCCAAGCCTCCCAGCTCATTCTTCTTGCTTTGTCTCCTTGAATATGCAAATTTCTCATTCTGTCTGCTTTTATCTTTTTGTATTTTCTACTCCTTTCCACCCAGTATTATGGTATTATGACTCTACATATTATCTTCATACTCTATTCTTTGCAGATTGTAAAATTGTAATTACTTCTCTATCAGAGAAGTCGTATCTCAATCAGTTAGAAGAACAAATTCATGTTTGTTTAAAGATACTTATAATAGCAAAACAACACCATGATAACGTTTATCAAAAAGAAAATATTTTTGTGTTATAAAGCCTTAATGTATGGCAATAGGTTATCACTAGGTTATCAAATGACTGCATATTAAGATCTAATTGAAGAACTTATTACTGTGCTCCCCCCCCTTCTTCTGCAATAATGATTTACGGCACATTTTGTCACTACAACATTCAGCAGTTCAGTACAAACACAGCACTTAACAAGATGGCAGAGGCAGATATTCAAGCATAAGCTATAAATACTCTAATGAGTCAGAGGTTGTAAGCCTGTTGTAAATCATACCTGATTTGTAGGCTGAAACACATTTCCTAATCTTATGTAAAAACCTCTGCTGGTTCCTACAATAATATGACACAAACTAGAAAACTCAAAACTTTTTTATAAAAGACAAATTGTGTTACACACTGTCATAATTCTACTTAAAATACTGATGAGATTCTTTCCTGTGGAGCTACCATTAAGCAACAGTAACATCGACGACGGCCAGAAAGAGCACATTATCGATGTACCTAAAATTGCATTTCTGTATGAGCAGAATCAAGCCTAGGTTGCACAAAGGTACTTCACATCCAAACAAGTACAAGCAGAGAACATGGTAACAGCCCATTGGGCAGGTTAAGTAAAGAATCGATTTAAAACTATGGAACAAGCCACACGGCTGATTTGGAAATGAAAGCACCTGGCTTTGAAGACAGGTATGCCACTACTCTGTCATCCACACACAAATGCTAGAGCAGGGGACAGGATCTATTTATTCATCTGCTGGTTTTTCCTTTTAACTCCTATTTATAATATAGTTGACCATGTTCCTCCAGATAAAACACACGGTACTGCTTGTAGTATAAAAACCACCGTGCAAATTTTAAAAAGAATCTGAAGAAAGTATGCCAAGATTTGCAACACAAATGGTTTATCAAGCAACCTCATACTGTTAAATGCTTTCTGTTAACTGCCGCAAAATAAAACATATTACAGTGTCTACCTTGGCAGAATAATCTCTCAGTCTGCAGACAACCCTCCTGACTCTGCAAGTTGCATATTAAAATCATCCTACGGTGAAGAGTCAGGACGCACAGCACAGAGAGCCTGGGGGAGGGGACGCTCCCAAAACAGACCACAAGCGGAAGGTGATGATGCTCAGCTCAGGGTCCATTGCACCACTTTAACAGAGGATGGGCACTGCTGGACGGGCTGCTGAATACCGGGACTATCGTAACTATTCCAGCTTCTGCAATCCTGCTTCATCCCATAAGCAATGAGCCGAAGTGCCCGTTTTCCCCCTGGAAAGCCCACATGCCTCTTCCTGGTCACATGCCATGACCATGCTAAAGACTGACCTACAAGGATCATGAAGTTCAAAGGGGAAAAAGTATTTTCCAGACTAACATTTCTAATCAAGTATTTACCAAAATATTTTCTATGTTAGACTAAAAATGGTATATACTTAACGCTTATTACTTCTATGTTTGCAGATTTAGCACTTACCTTCATTGTGGATAATGCGGGAGAATTGGATAAATACTTTGCCTTTGAGTTACCGTGGCTGATGTTGAGTAACAAACCACTTGAGCTATTTTATACCAGCACTTCAACTTTGTTTTAGACAAAGTGCATAGAATAAAGCTGGGATAAGAGTAAAGCAGTCGAAGAATTGATCCCCTGTGTGCTGACTAAACCCACAGCAAGATGGCTAGAAGAAAAGCAGGCAGCAAAATGCGTTGGCCTCGTAGCATTTCTCACAGGCATAGCTCTCTTAAAATTCCCCTGTAGTTATTAAGTAACAGCCATTTACCATACTAGTGACTATTTACCATACAGTACAAAACCCTCACTGGTAGTTACAGCTGAATGTTTTCATTACAAAGGCCTTTATACACAAAGTTTCTTTATCAAATGCATATAAACTGGTAAGAGTTTACACATTTAAAATAAACACTGATAGGCTGTGCTCAATAGTCCTGTTCTCAAAAAAATTACCATAAAAGAACAGTAACATGGAAGTACAATGCACAGCACGCAATAAAAACATGTTCATTTCCCACCTCATCTAGTTCCACAGTGCTCCTCTCCAGCTGAACAGGAAGACTACTTTCATTTGTTTTCAAGTAATTGAGAAACATTTCAGCTACTTATCAGCTCTTCAATCTTTTTTTCTTTCACACATTCCCTGAAATTGTTGCCAACAGGGTATTTATAAAAGATTCAGGCTAACAAAAATACTCTGGCAAAGAACACTGCAGAAAAAAATCAGAAACTGAGGAAGCTGTTATGTAGAGAAGACTCAAAGACTTGGGATCCGTGTTTAAACAGAAAAAAATAATGTAAGGGAGTACTTCCTACCCCTGGACCCGTAAGTCCAGAAGCAGCCACATACCTTTCCCCTGTTGGTGGAAGTGCGTGTTTATTTTGGAAGGGTTTTGTGCTCCACATCACAAATGGAAACATTCAGCTCCCTCTGAGGCCTCAGAGCAATATTTAACTGACAACATGCCATACACACGCAC
Organism: Chionis minor; assembly: GCA_013398295.1. Lineage (NCBI taxonomy): Eukaryota > Metazoa > Chordata > Aves > Charadriiformes > Chionidae > Chionis > Chionis minor. Next base: position 26,186 of record VZSF01003300.1, on the reverse strand, counting down.
CCACAGGAAACCTCTTTCCTCCTTACTAGTTTCTCTTTCCTGAGGCCTCACCAGCAACTGAACATGCAACAGCCAGTATCATCTTACAGCAAATTATAACTACACATACAAAGCATACAAGTTAATTACTAGATAGGACAGTAACTCCACATGTCCCATTGCACTAAAGAAATAAATGAAAATCTTAATTTTTTTAAAAAAAATTAAAAAGCACCTTGATGACAGCATAGGTTTCTAGCAAAGAATAAGCCACCCGAAAGGGCTAACCTTTCCTACTGCTTATCAAGTCCCACTGTTTGTCCCATCCCAGCTACTTCAAGAAAGTGCCTTCTCCTTCAGAAATACAGCTGAGAGCAAATAAGAAACAGTATAAACATACTGTCTCCGATCAGCTGAAAAACAGAAACTGAAAAACCCTTCCATATCCCACCTCCAGTTGTTTATTTTTCTCCATTATGACCGAAACAGTGTCAGCATCTCACTTTGCTCTAGCAACCCAGCTGCAGACCTGAATGACACATATATAAAGCAAAGGAAATTTTTTTCTAAGTTACCACAAGCAATGACATTAAGTCACATTTATAAAGATCATACCTACCAAAATACGGCTACAGCAGCATTCTGCAAAAGATTCCATTCCTGCCTGGTTTTAATCTCTGATTTAATACATCCCATACACTGGCATGCAGTACCTGCTGCAGTTTTACTGTGCCATCCTGCCTTTACAATGAATTTAATTGCCGTGTCCCAGATAGGAAGTAAATTAACTAAATTGAATGATAATCCCTGTGTTGCCTTTTAGTTCTAATAGCATTTGTCACTCAACCTTGAAAAGTGTATCAAAATAAAATACTTGGCACAGTATTGCATTAAAGTTTACAGTCAACTTTGAATGGCCTCTGGAAAAAGTTTGGCCAATTTTTTCCTCTCATTAATTTAGAATTAGTATTTTCTATATTTTAAGAAATTCCTGCTACCTACCTAGGCTTGTGTACATCCCTCCTAAGGACAAATGTAAGAGAACAGTAACATAAAGTAGAAATAAAACATTCCCACAGACCAACCTTAAACACAACTAGTAATAGTCCACCAAAGGCAATTAAAAGAAGGATCATCCATAGGACTGTAAATAAGCACAATCCCTTGCACTTGACAAGAACAGGAGAAGTTTGGTTTCTCTACAGGCCAGGTCAGCTTTTTCCAGTGAAGCCTAACTACAAAAAGGTGCGTTACTGCTTCTGATAGATGAAGCAACAAAAGCCAGAACTGCCTAATCGTTAATAGAACTGTATTTATTTACTGTTGTCTTCTTCCCAATTCATATTTTATAGCGGTAGCATAGGATGCTTAAATACAAAGATAACAGATCCCCCCAAAACAAAAAAGATCAAACAGATGGAGAAACGCAGTTGCTAAATTTCGAAGAAATGAACTCACAAGTCTACCTGAAAAGCTGGAGTTACTATCATGCTACTTTTTAAAACTTACACTTGACATTTTCAAGCAATTAAAACAAAGCTGTCACAACAAAGACAGAAATAATAATATCCCACAGAGGAAAGCAGAAGGCACTGTGTTTCAATATTAACAGAAATTAAGAGCCACTGTATTATCATGTGAAAATGAACTTAGTTACTTTGACAGCAAAAACATATGCCATTGAATTACAATATTAAAAAGTCATGATAATACATTAAAGAACACTGAAACCTTTTCTCACAGAAATGGGCTGATACAGAGAACAAAATATGTGATGCTGCAGAAACAGAAATATTCCTTTTAGATAGAAATCATTCTGTTGTATCTTAATTCTGATTTTTTTCCATGTACTTAAGATTTCGAAGGGCTTAGCGACTTCTGCTATTTTCTTCCCCTGGAAGTAAAATCCACTTTGCAAACTACATGAGCGCTTACAGGGAAGATGCAGCAGAATTCGGACTAAAGTTTTTTGACTTCATACTTTCCCCATAAGAAAAATTTGGAAAGCAAAGGACAGAGCTTCAATAAATAACTTTTTACAGTTTCTTCACCATGTAGTAAGACACTTTCCTGAATTCAGTATTACTGAAGCAATACTTAATTTCTGCTGTATAAATACATAAAAAGTGTTTGAAACATAAGTTGTTTTGTCAACCCCATATGTTAGGCTTGGCTCTTCTCTAATTCCCAGTCTTTGGGAATCTTGGAAGCTCAACTTGCCTGTCTGTCACCTAATTACCCAGCAATAAATAACAGTGCATATTAACTCGTTCAGAACTGTTCCGCAGCCTAGAGTTCTATGTGGTGCCACAAAAGCCAAAGGACAGACTGACTAAAATAAGCGTAAGCCAACAGCTGCAGAAGAGAGGCATTACCTTGACTCTCTTCCTCAGTGTTTTTAAGGCCACAGCTTCATTAACCTTTCTCCTAGGGCACCTAGGGGATCACTGCCCCAAAAAGGAGAATGCCTTGCTTACCTCTGCCGCTTCCTGAGCCACGCTGCAAACCAACTCAATTCACTTATCAAGCAGAAAACACACCCGCAAAGAAAAAAAAAAAATGTGGTGGTGGCAGTGGGGGAAATAGCTTTTTCATATATTCAATGACTTGAGCTTACTCACTAAATCGAGTTGAATCATGCATGCAGGGGGAGAGATTTACCCTTTTTGGTGGCAATTAGTTGTCTTTGAAATAGATAACTGTTAACAACTAAATGGAAAATGACATCCATCTTGACATTAGACAAAAAAGATGACATGTTATGTTACGTTTCACAGAAATTTAATCTATGTATTCTTGTTAAAAAGGTGCCATACGATACCCAGCAAGATAAGTGAAGAAAAAGCTTATGCTGAGAATCCCAACATATAATCGGCTCCTCCAACAACACTTCAAGAACAGAACTATCCTGGTAAGATATACTTTCCTCATTAAAAAGACACAAAAAGTACAAGCACATTTTTTTTAAACAAACTTACAAAAATATCAAATGGTTCACAAATAAACTTGCATTTACCTTTGGTTTTTTGTTCAGCAGCCTGAAAGAAGAAAAGAACAAAACAAATCAACCACTTGTCAATATTCGAACTGATACTTAATAATTATAGAGCTGCAAGCCTAACTTTTTACAGAAACTGCTTACATAAATCAGGCATTAGTTCCAGTTAAGGACTGGAGAATGTTAGTTTAGCTCCGTCTATTAGGAATGTAAGAATGGGCGCCCTTGTTTGACTGAAGCCAAAAGCCAGTATAAAACACAGCAAGCAGTATGACAGTATCCCCATCTACCAACCCAGCCTTCTGTCACTTGAGGTTCAGAGGCTTCCTGAACCAAAACAGCACACTTATGAAATTTTTAACACTCAATTAACTTCTGTGAATTTGTCCAGTTATCTCTTAGAATCCATACATACTACTAGTTTACACAGATTAACTGCACATTCTGTGAAGATGTACTTTCCCCCCACCCCCCCATCTGTTTGGAATCTACCCACTTTTTTTTTTAACGACGCCTAATTTTTATACTGGAAAAGACAGTAATCAATTCCTATCCACATCCTAAGGGTCGTGTAAGACGAAAACTAACTGTGTAATCCAGAAAACGAGGCAGGAGAATGCACACCACAGAAAATGCGCAATGGCCCCGGAATCCACAGTCACTTCAGTATCAGTGGAGACTAATCCAGTTAACTTGGCATTGACATTGATGAGGAACGCTCACGTGACACAGCTGTGGGAGCAGGAACTCACCATCAGGGGACAGTAAGCAGCTTGGGGAGCGCTAATGAACTGTCTCAACTGCTTTTGCAGAGATTTTCTGACCTCCCTCAAAGTCGACAAGACTGCTCACTTGCGTCAGAATTATTCACAGAAGGCTGCACAGTACGTATCTGTACCTTACATGTTACGTTACACGTTAAAACAGTTAAAACAGTAACACGAACAAACCTTTTTCTGAGCACCTTCCTTCTTTTTCTTTTCTTCCTGCTTTTTCTTTTTCTTTTCTTCCATCAAATGTTCCTCTTCTTGTGTTTCTTGTTCTTTCTCCCTAATAAGAATAAAAGTTGAGAAGAGCTTTTCATTAAGATGAACTTTATCCAGGAAGGTAAATAATTCATATTTATACTGCTAACTCCCTACACCTCATGTCTAAAAAAGGCTGCTTCTAATGCTGTAATAAAAGCATTAAAAAAAAGCTGCAAAGTTGAAACCAATGACAAAATAGTAGGCAATGAAAATTCAGAAAGAATACATTGTATTTGGAACCTCTTTCTGCAATCACTCAGAAGTACTACTTAATACTAAACTTTCTTTCCACAGAATGTGCTAAAACTGAAAAAAAGAACAAACCCCAGGTAATTAATCCAAGTTCTGCTGGCTTTCAACAGCTGATTTACAATATACCTTAAAGACAACGAGTGAGTACATTATTTTCCAACTATTTTTCTTTTTTTGATCAAACATACTGTATAATTTCTCATATGCATCAATTTTGTTCTCAAGAAGTTGTAAACTAAGTCCAAGCTGAATTCAAATCATCGTATTTTGTGTTCATCCTATAAATTCTAACTGAAGAATTTGCATGAATACAAAACAAGAATGTTGTGCCTTGGTTAAAATTTAACCTAAGGTGTCCCAAATCAAGAAGAAAATCTACTTGAAACCTCACCATCTATGCTCTGTTTGTCCATCACCGTAATAAATGGTTGTAACGATGAACCTTCCCCAACACCCTGCCAAATAAATACCAAGGCAAATAATTCATTTACTTCTCTATAACTATTTTATCTTCCTTGACAGCTCTTTAGGTCGTGATCATTTATCAGCCTTATATTCTTCTGAGAATATCCCATTTCTGATGGGCTGAAACATTACTATTATTATTAGATTTGATGTCTTCCAAATATTCATCAAAATCACTTTCAGCCTGACATTATTATTTTATATTTAACTTGGCAAAGCCTACACCCCTTCCCGCCCCTTTTTTGTTTGGATTTTGTTGTTGTTGTTAAAAAAGGGTTTTTTAAGTTATACTACTCTTTGCTCAATTGTTTTATCACAACAGGTCTATAGCGGGGTGGAGGAGGAGAAACAGATTCTTCAAACACTCCCCATGAAACATTTTGCCTTTTAACCATTCCTTTAACTTTCGTTTTAACAAGTCTGCATTCTTAAAGTTTACCTTTTTATAAAAAAGGAATATTGTAGTCATTTTTTTGAGATCTTGGCTGTTGAAGGATGTTTTGCTTTTTGGCATTTTCACTTGCCTGAAAATACTGGGTTTGGCCACCGTAGATGCTTTAATGCTTCCAAGAGCTACACAGTGCTCCAGACTAAACCAAAAGCAGCTTTCCCTTCCTTGTGCTACTCAAACCAATGAACATTACAGTAAGCAATTCAGAGGTCTGAACATAGGTGTCAGCGCCCTTTTAGACACTTTACAGCACTCACGCTATTTACAGAAGTGACAGATATGACAAGATCCAGAGTGTGGAGTAGCAGTTGGAGGTCAGGCACATCTGGAAGTGCCTGGTGCACAACTGGGGATCAGGACATCTAAAGTGGCGTCAGGTATCTGTATTTTAAATACTGACTCACTTTCTGTTACGACAAAAATTCATCACCTGCATGACTGCTCAACTTCAGGCCAATTTCAAAGGGCCACCTGTCAAATACTGTATTGTAAATCAATGTTTGTCTTCAGAGCCGTAGGCAGGTATCTGCAGCTCATACCTAACAATGCACTTAAGAAAAGGGTATTAAATTGTACTGTTGTACTTAAAATGGTACTGTTGGATTGTTCTAGGACTTCCCAAAAAGTGATGCCTTATATTGCCAAAAGAAACCGAGTTGAAACTGTAATAGATTCGACTTTACTCCCCTTACTATGAAGAAGAAGGGAAGTCCCCAGGATTTCAGTAATTACAAAGTAATAACATCCAGTCCCTCCATTTTTAGTGCTCCCTACACGAGTCACATCAGACTCTACAAAGCCCATGTCTTCCTGTGAGCTCTCCCAAACCGTCAGGCTATTGCCAAGGGAAGTTCCAGCCTTTTTAGGTTTTTACAGCAGGTGAATCAAGCAAGTCAGTGAAAAATGAGAATTTTTCTGTTTTCCTCCTGCTAGTACTTATGAAAGTCCGTGCCGTTACAGCAATTCCAGACCACCACAATTACATTTAAATCCCTTTTAATGCTCAGTGCAGTATTTTTTAAAAGAAAACCACCAACCAAAACACACCACCATCATTTGGCTTCATTTGCGAAGTTTGCATAGTTTAAAGAAAACTATGAAGGTACGTACTTCCCAGTTTTTTCATTAGGCTTCTTTTTTTAATATCAAGTTCCTTTCATCACTGCCAAAGTCTCATTACTCAGACTGGACTCTGCTATGAACTGCGCTACTTCTGGCCTTTCTGTCCTCTAAAGCGGATTCTGTTTTGACATTTCCCAAGCAGTTAGATGTTATTCCCTCGCTTACACAGGTAATACACCATGTCAGAGGATTTTCCAAATCAAAGAAGAGCAAACATTCTGCTCCATTGAAAATACAATGTATTTTATTACCATATTATCATATCAATTACAACATAAGAGGTAGAAGTGCCACTCCTAGTGGAAACCTGTTTTTTATTTCATTTCTGAGATTAAAATAGCCTCAGATTAACTCAGAAAATGATACTATAATTTTTAATGGAGTTCAATTTTCAAAACTGATTTACATAATGACACTTCTGAATACATGTGCTTTAAATATGCTTAAAATAGAAATAAAGCTCCAAGTGGCCTCTCAGATGGCAAGTCTTGCTGTCACTTCTAGGCAGAAATTAGTCATCTAAGAACAAAACAAAAGGAAAACAATAAAAACATTGCTATATAAAGTTTGATTACGTTGTCAAAAGCATGCGCTGCAGTTTTACTTCCTGAGCGACAATTTAATCTTTATTACAGGAAACACGCTAAAAAATTTATGAATACAAAGCTCCTATGATTTAAACCATAAGTGTCTTAGAATATACTTGTAGGAGTTTGCCCTTTTCATATATATGGATCTGATGTATCAGAATCAGGGGGAGATTTTTATGAGCAGAGAGCAAAGAGTTTTACTACAGCATCAAGTGTTGTTTTTACAGATTGCAATTAGCTTATTAAATCCAAACCTAAACCAAGGTTATCTTTAAAGTACACAGGCTTAAGAGCTCTCTCTGAAGAGGAAAGCAAGGAAAAATGCAGCCCATGGTCAAAACAACTCAAGAACAACAGCTATGTTCTGTCAATGCCTGTTGCAGAAAGACTTATTAATATGTTTTAAAAAATTAAAATTTTTTTGATTTTTTTTTTTTAGCTGAGAACTTCAGTTTTCTAGTTGGTATCAGACATTGGATTGCATTCACATCTGAAGCCACAGCTGGTATTTTGAATAAACGCTGATGTGACATTCTAACACGATTTTGCAATATGCCTTTCAGGAATATCGCATTTTTAAGCGAACTTCTAGCAGAGTCCACATGCATTATTGCATACAAGGTTACTACCCATACAGTGTTCGATGGTTCAGAAGTTCTTGCAATAGCTGAGGACTAGACAGAGACCTGTCTCTGTTGTCCCTCCATGACACACAACTCCAAACATAGAAGCCTAATGAATTTTGCTTGCATATATTTAAGACACTGAAGGTGTGTTTATTTACATAGGAAAACTGCCTGGAATACCTCTTCAGAATAGCACTCTTAGTCTTGGTCTACAGAGGTCTTTGCCTGGTTTAGCCCTATGACAGAGCAGCCCCCATACCTTAATTCTGGAATACTTCTTGTACCTGAAATTCACGTCCTGCTTTATGCTGGAAAAAGCTCCCTTGATGGTTGTGAAAGTTCCTGTTACTGACAGAAATCCTACGAATTGAATACGATTGCTTAAGTATTGCTCTGGGTTTGACTTCCCCCACCATACAACAGGGCATTATGCATTTCTGAACACTCACGGTTTTCCTCACAATGATGATAAAGAAGGGGGAAGGAGGGTGGGAATCTTTAAACTAGAATTGTAAGGAACTGTTAAATAATCACTCAAAGACAGGCTACCAAAGCATCCTCACCAGGCTTCCTGGAAGGAACTAACAGAGTCATGCGTCGTTCCAGGTGATAACACAGGGTCTGGCCAGCAGAGACATGAAACACGAAGTAACCGTCTACCAAGTTCTTAAAATCCAGTACCATACAGTTTCAAATAGAAATGAAAAAAAAAATATTAGTTAGAAAGTTCTTCAAGACCTGATTCTACATGAGAAGACAGACATGGTTGAGATCATGAAGGCAGAAAGCAGCTTGAAGAGTGGAAATTAAATGGAATGAAAAAAACTAAATAAAATAGAGAGTAGTGAAGCCTGGAAAGGCACGCTTCAAATAATTCAGGACAACTGAAAAATACTGTCACATGGGAAGAGACAGGTGTTGGTTCTTGGAAATCACCAAGAACCTAAACAAGAATGCGGATAGCCCAAGGTATGGGAGGAACACCGACCACATAAAGCAAGAGGTCACCGTATCATCGGCAATCCTCATTTTCGTCACTACTAGAACAGAAAAACTAGAACTCCACATCTACCTTTTGCTACTTTTGTTTCTCACTTCATCCTTATCCAGCCCAGCTCTTTGCGACCTTTCTAGAGTAAATACCGGGGAAGGCAAGGAGCTGGTGTGACTTTAAAAAATGCCAGCTTTTTTCCCCTGATATCCAGGCTCAGTCGTTAATCAACAAGAGTCAAGCTGGTACCTAATTACAAGCTCTCCAGTCACCTCAAAAAAAGAAAGCAGCACAGAAACTAGGTCAAAATAAATAAGGAGGAATATGAAAAAACCCAGCACAAACGCATGGGGACAAAAATGAGGAAGGCCAGCAATGTATTAGCACTGTGCTTGTGAAAAGTAATAACAAATCAACCTTTAAGTGCTTCATTAATAAGCAAGAGGAAACATTAGTTTTGATACTCAGTGGGAAGGGAGGGGCTATTGACAGATGACCCTCTGAGGGCTAAAGTGACAGTACTTTTCTTTCTGCTTTAGCCCTCACTAAAGAGGTCAGCTGGGAACAGATGGCCAACAACCATCCAAACTGGTGCTGAGCCTGCAGATGACGACAGCTTCACGGAGGGATTTCGCAGTGCTCTTCCCTACGCAGGGAGGCTTTGCTCCAAGCTGCCTCTCCGGGCTGCAGAGAGCCAACAGCCAAGCTGCTCCTGCCCCGGCATCTCTGCCATCACCACCATAATGCTCCAGTCCAGCTTCCTCGCCCAAAACAGCTGGTGGACACAGCTCCAAGGCAAGATAAGAAGTGCTTTTCACCAAATCTAAGAAGGAACAACCCAGCTCCTGAGGAAAGCTTCCATGAACTGGCAGGGTTTAAAAAAAAAAAAAAAAAGAGTGAAGTAAACATTTTGTTACCACTCTGAATAAGAAATCAGGCCAGCAAAAGTAAGAACAGCTTAAAAAGTCCCTAGAGAAATTGGATGTTTTTCCACTGGCTGGGCCTGATGTAATTTACCACAAGAACAACTAAGTCATTACAGATTACCTTAAAGAATCAGCAGAAGATGAACGGCACCCCAGAACACTAGCAAACGGCAAAGATTGTGCATATAACTTAAAAGAGGAAGGGATAAAAACATCAGTAACAGCTAACAAGGACTTGGGGGGCATGGTGGGAGAAGCCTGATTTTTTCCTGGTGGCATAGCTGCAGGTATTTTTGAAAGGGACAAAAGGGGGGCTACAGATGTAATTTATTGACTTTTCACGCAACATGGAAAGTTCTGTTATAAGACTATGGTTGCTTTATTATTTTTTTCTTAGAACAAGGTAGGGAACATAAGCTTACTGAAATTACAACAAAATACCTACTAAAGAAGTAACCTCAGCACTTCCCCTTCCAACAAGGCAGAAAACCAACGGGTTTTTGTTGCAGTGTGCCACACGTCCAGCAGCATAATTTTTATTAACCGCTTTGCTACTAAAATACATATATACTTCCTAAGTTTCCAGAGTATCTCAAGTCACGGGGCTGCAAAGCTATTAAGGACAGACAGTATTCAGAACAACCTGATAAACTCAAGATGCAAAAAACCAAGTGCCCTTCAGTGAGAAAGAGTGCAGAGTACCACATTTGACAGGAATAATTGGATGCATCAATACAGCATAGGGAACAACTGGCTAAACACCATGTTTGGGGAGGAAAAAAACCAAGTGCTACAGCAGATCTCAATCCAAAAGCAAAGTGACAATGTCATAGACGGTCAGAAATTCATCAGCTGCTGTACTGTGTCCAGTTTGGGACTATCTACAGCAACAGAGATACACATCAACCGACCGGAGTCCAGAAAACAACGACGAGAAGGTTTAGAGAGCAAAAAAGCATGGGACCTTGGAAATTATTCTAAACAGACAGCAGCCCCTTCATTCAAATCGGTGTTCAAGACAGAGGTAGAGAAGAACAGAGTAAAACATTTCTACTTTAATTGTGGTAAATAGCACCAAATTTAAATTGCAACAAAGGAGATTTGGATCAGGCACAAAGAAAAAAAACTTCCATGCTGCAGCATTTTTTAAAAAAATCCCAACATTAAGACATAACAAACCTTTATAGATATACATCTGAGGGAAAAGGAAAGATATCTAAAGAAAGGAAGATTTGTTTTTATTAAGCAGTAACACTGATACAAGGCCACATTGACTCATGGACACAAACAGGAGGCCTCTACCCATTCACAAAGTAAAACCCTACAATACCCTTTCCAGGGAATTAATGGGGGAAAAGCCCTCAGCCACACCACTGTGGACAAGATAAGTTTATGGATGAGTTACATGTACAGGTGCCATCAGAGAGCTTGAAACTAAACCCTGTAATTTCAAAGTTTGGATGCAAAACTTGTTCCTACAGGGAGTCATAAGTGAAGTCTGATGAGTGGTTTTGTTTGACCTGAATTTATAATTTATTAATCCCACGCTTTGGGGTTTCTTGCTGTCAAATTATGCCCCTGCCCTCCACTTGTCACTCCTTAATATATTATTTGCCTTGACAGGGGAATGAATGATTCCTTCCTTCCTCTGAAAATTCATGCTAACAACAGTGGGCCCGGTACTTTGATGCTCCCAGTATCTGGTCAACTTACCTTGAAGCACCTAACACAAAACTGCTGCCCTAACAGGGACAGCACTGACTTCTGAAGTCACGTTGCAATTCCACCACAGGTCCTGCACAGAAACAGAGCACTGATACTGTCCTTGATGCTTCCTTTTACTGAAGTCTTTGTGAGTTTTTACGCATTTATTTAATTTGTTACAGAGTACCGGTAGGTATCTTCAGGTCTACGATGCTCTGTGGACACTTCTCTGCTGCTGCCTGTAACTGTGAGGGATTAGACTTGATCCCTATGTACTCCCCTTCCAGGCTTCCTTTAAACCCCAGCATACTTGACTAAGGTTCAAGACAAGCAGAGAACGTCATTCACAATGGAAATTTGTGTAGGAGCAGAATGTAGATGCCATTTAAAGACGCCCAAGAACACTACAGCACTAGTTGAGAACAGGGTGTCAAAAGCAACATACTCAATTAAAATATCTTATTGAAAGTACAGGGAGCTTTTAGGTTGTTCAAGAGACTAAGTGAATAATCCTACTCTTACAATCTGTAAAATAGGAATTCCGTGATCAGAAGGAAAAGAGCACCTGTGTTACACACCTTGTCTCAAGGCTACATCTCCAGCAGTAGCACGTGGTGTTTCTAACACGTCATTTTGGGTTATTGGTTAAAGAGCAAAAAAATACTAGCAGGACCTCAAAGAGAGTGCCGGTTGCTGTCTGCTGCAGGACCTGGGTTCTCACTGGTTTTCAGTTCACCCAGTGTTAATATAGTTACGTACACAATAACCTATGTACACATAAGGTAAACTACTACTGAAGTAAATTAGATTAGAACAAAAGTAACACAGACCAGATAGTTACTATCATCCAATTCAAGATATTTTTAAAAAGCACGCTGATCTGGCCTTGTTTTAGCTTCTACTAATTGATTACACATCACTAGAAGTGGGGACTAACCCCAGAGAAGAAAAATCCTTTATAAACTAAGCATGCAGACTAACTCTAAGTGGGGAGACATCAGAAGTTTGACAAGTCCGTATTTGAGCACTGCCCAAGTCCCAGTGAATGTTCAGGGGTTTTGTTTTTCATCTACAAATTTCATTTTGTTCAGTTTCTCCTGGATTGTTACCAGAGAACGACAGCATACTAATGACAGTACTGGAGTCCAAATGGGAATGTTTCAGGAGATATATGTTACATCTTCATTACTAAGTAGTGCAGACAATGGGAGTGGATTTGCAGAGCACAACTGTTGGTGCAGAGGACTTGATAGCCAAACCATCCCTATTTCAGGTGACCTTATTACTTGAGACAAGCTCCAGTCTGCTCCCACATACCCAACGCTCACCTGCAGCAGTAAAGCATTAACCACTCCCTTGGAGCACATCATCCAGTGAAGTTTCATTTTTTAAATTGAACTGAAATTAACTGTTGCACTCCAAGACCACCCCATGATGTCAAACAAAGCACAGTAAGTGAGGATCATCAGAAGGTTTGCTCAAACATCAGAACTCCCAATCCAAATTAACACGCTAGTGCAGATGATCCGGCAGGATGCAAAGTTGCTGTCACACAGGTATGTCACCTCTTCAGTGAAGCCGTTGCTCTCCATAGTGCAGGCTTATTAATGTATATAAAAGCTCCACTCTGGAGTAGGGAAATCTGGGCGCAGGCTAGAACACCGTACACGAAACCTCACCGTTGTATACACTTCAGGTACGAACTATATCAGAACTTGCTCCCTCAGTCTGCTGACAATGCCCCAGCAGACCTCAAATATCCCATCATGTGCACCGCTCGGGCCATGAAAGGACCAAGAAAGAAAAAAACCACCAAAAAAAGCTTGCATTCCATTCGCTGCTCAAAGCAGGCTGTAAACGGCAAGAAACATGGAATGAACAACATCTCTCCTCTCCTAGCAAACACAGAACAACTCCCCTCTTGGAAAATTAAGCTACAGACTGTGAAGAGCGCAGATAACTTGGTTTGCTTTCACCGCATTGCCTCCCTCCCAGGCCTGATGATATTTACCAGCAGTTGATGTAGCATCTGATCAAGAGCTCTTCCCTGGTCTTCCTGGGACATGATACACAAAGGAAAACAGCTTTGGAATCCAGTACCTCAGCAAGAGCACGGCATGTTTGTCTCTCTCCAGATACAAAGTATGATATTTTGTTTCTGCAAATAATTTAGAAGATGAGAGCCCTGTGCCAACAGAGGCATAGCCCCACATTGACAATTTGTTCAACTAAACATCACTGATTAACTGACCTAAAAGCAGAAGCAACCTATGGACAGGTTTCTGGCTCAAAGCTGGACTTGAAGAACATGTCAGAGGAGCGCTCCTTCCTGGGGCAGCTGCACAGGGATATTGCGAAGCAGGAGGCCAGGAAACAGGAACAAGAGCAGCAGCTCCACAGGATGTTTTGCCAGGCAGCACAGCCCCCAGGCTCCAGGAGCTGACCACTCCCAGGGACGGAGGCCGGAGGAGCCGGTCAGCATGTCACCTGTCCGGCACTAACAGGGTCAGGAAGGACAAGACTTGCTGCAGGACACACTGCTTCAGTGCAGCACACCTTCACATCTTTCCAGCGAGCACAGCTAAACCTTTACACTTCTTTGCAAAAAAAAAAAAAAAAAAAACACGAGAGAGAGAGAGAAAGAAAAAAGAAAAGCAAGTTTGCCTAAGGGAAACAATGTACCAGTTTGCCTGTAGGGATTTTCAATACCCCTGGTCCTCCTTTCCCACCTTCCCTCAGTCACATGCCAGCACTCAACTATTTCTGAGCCCAAACACTTTGTTATCAGCATAATCATCTCGCCTATTGCAAGGGCTGACGACCAGGCTGGTATTCTCACAGGTCAAGCTAGACCAGACAGGAGCAAGAAGTAGGCAGCAGAATTTATGCTGAAGACAAATATGTTTCTAATGCTGCTCTTGGGCTTATTCTGAAGAAAAAGGTGATGCCAACACATCTTCAACAAGACACCCAGCTTACAGCAGCCATAGCCACATTCACGTGTGACTCCAGTGTGACTAAAAAGGCACAGGAAGGTGAGGTCTGGAAGAAATACTTCTCCTTTAGTCAGCGTTCCTGCCACAGGCACAGTCAAAAAACGCATATGCGCTTCCCTCGCTCCTACCCACAGGCAGGGAAACTGTACCAGACAAGTCTAAGAATAACAGCAACACATGGCAGCAGCACAGCGAGTAGCAGCAGACATGTTACCAGACATGCACATGTCATTTGACTTAAATACAGACCTGCTTATCTGAGACGACCTCCTGAGGTCCTTTCCAGCCTGAGTTTTCCTACAATATTAGAATTGTTTCACAAATGCATGGCAGAAGCCTGCAGAAACCAGCCTCTAGGAAGATGGCATCCTATACAGGGAATGGGCCTCTGCCATCTCACTACTGAGATCTTCAGGTGTCATCTCAGAACCAACACACAAGCAGTGGGGAGGTGCAGGACACTGCTGCCGCCCCAACTCCAGGAGGCTCACAGAGAGAGACCTGGATGGGGGAGTAAAGGGACAGTGGTCTCACAAGGAGGACGAGTCTCAAGATGTAGAATTAAAAAAAAAAATAACGATGCTATTCCCCATGCTGTAGAGCTCAGAACAGTACCCCACAGCACAAGCCCTGCCAGCATCACCAGCAACAGTGAGGGGCTACACAGAAGAAGGGGGTGAAAAGCGTGAGGATCTTTGGGGTGCGCGTAAGCTAGGCTATGCTGAGGGTGAAGAATGAGATACTCGCCACATCGCACACGTGTTGCCTTGGAAAGCTGAAGCTCCACCAGACAGGCATACACCACATTATTACACTTGCTCCCAGATATAGACCAAGTGAATGCACCGCTCCTGACATCAGGCAAGATAAGGTGAAAAAGGGGAAAACAGATGTCAACAGAACTCCTTCTTGTAGGAACCAGAAAGGAAATAAATATGTAAAGGGAACATGAAGACAGAGACTTACGTTTTTCTAAAATGTTTATTATGAACACACCAATCTGTAATTTCCTTCTGCGTTTTTAAATTTGCTGGGTGAGCTCATTGAACATTCAAGTTGTTGTCTTCAAGTTTTCCAAATACCATTCTATTTAAAGGCACTGTGAATAGGGAATTCAATTTATCAAATGAATGAAAGAAGAATTCTTAGCAGGAACCCTGGTGAGCTAATCAAGAGCCACAATAAAATGTCAGGGGTCCTGGAATTCTCTGCAGGAGGTTAACACCAAATTTGATCAGAGTCAAGGAAGACAAAACATACTATAGACTAATAAACTGTACTAGCAGTTGTGCACTGCAAATATGTGAAAGTTTAAACACAATTTAAGAAAATCTACTTAATTGTTTTGTGCACTTTATATACATTCTTAGTGTTTAACTACAAAAATCAAAACACTGCCCACCATGATCCTTTCGTTCAACCTAAAGATACTGCATTTTGAAGCAACTTAAGTTTTTGTTCCACTGCATCTTTAGCTGCAATGCTGAGTTGAAAATTAATACAGCAACATAACTCAAGTGAGATAAGAAACCCTTACATTCCTCTGGACCTATCTTTAGGCTGGAAACTGAATCCACAAAATTCAGAAAAAGAATCAACTCTATCATCTAAAATTAAGGAAACAGAAAGGTTCAAGCTACCATCTTTCCCTCCACAAATCTACGAAGTTTAAAATATTAACTCTGCATTGCTGAAAAGATAGTCCTTATTTCCATTAAGCTTATCAAGTGTCAAAGTTCTGTTCCTCCACTTCCCATAGTAAAAGCATTTATTCCTGCCAATAATAAATTAGAATATCAGAGCCACCATCAGAATGGACCATTATCCATTTTTCAACTTAGCAAATGAATAGCACCTCCATGGGGGGGGAGAGACAGGGTAGAGGGAGAGATGGGGAGAGGAAATAGCCATAAATGATCTTCCAGGATAGGAAGAAAACCAGTTGCAGTAAATACCACTTTTGAAATCAATTTATGGTCAATTATGATCTCAGTAATAACTACTTTATGCCTTCAGTTAGTCCATGAAATGCCATGGAGAGCAAATATTCTCAGAAACGTATCCAAATATCTCCACATACGTTATGGTGCAGACAGAATTCCCGAAAGATCAGGTCTTGTCTGGATGCTGATAGAGGGACAGGGACAGAGGGAGGTGGGGAGGAATCACAACATCAGTACAGTTGGGCTATCAGAGTGTTGCAGTATCATCCATATAAAGTCGATGCTATCAGCCTGGGTTATTTACTTCAAAAGCATGAGGTTTTGTCCTGACCATACTATTTCACCTGGAAATTTGTAAAGAACATTCCATCTTCACAAATGCAAGAAAAAATTAAATTTTAGGGTCTTTTTTAAGCATATCATTATGTAGGCATCCATTCAGTAACACAACCATTGCTTTATTCAGTTATTACACCTAAGCATGATAGCACAGGACTGACTGACATCACTAGATAACACTGTTCATGCCCAATGAAACTTAACGTGGATCATTCTTTTCAGAAGTGGAAGATTTCTAAAAGTTTGGTTAGAGGAATAGAACTAGTAAAAATGACACATTCACCAAGCTTCAGTAAGTCCCATATAACAACATCTTCCACCTGAAACGGCGCTGTTTTTAGAGACTCTCCTCCTCAATAGCAGTAATTCTGTTACTGTGACAGACCTAATTTAGTTCCACACCCGGGTCAGACAGCTGTATTTTATGATGATCACACTAGAAAAATATTAAATAGCATTTATATTGCCACCACCAGGCTCTTCTCCTTACATATCAGAAGATGCTGCGTTTTCCATATACATTTATTTTTTAAAGGCTTAAAAAGATAAAACATACACCTCTTCACAGTTTGCATCACCTAATGTTATGCAAAGAGAAACCAAACAGTTTCATAAGCAGAAAAATGAAGAGGTATGTTATGAACAGATGTGATCAGCACTCTTATACCAATATATCTTATACCAATAGGTTATTTTTAACTGACAGCAATTTTTTGCAGCATCACAAAATAAAAAATGAGGCACAATACTGTACGCTTACAGCAGTACGGCCATGACACCAGAGACAAGAATGATTAGATTTGCAGAGATACAACACCTTTCATTGTACAGTCAGGCAGCAGGAGATAAACTTGCAAGTGGAGCATCCATTTCAAAGCTAAAAATGTGGAAAAAACTCAGACAACACAAACATTGGAAGCCATTCTCCTATATTAAGTTAAACTCGTGCAACTGATTAAAAACATTGAGAGAAGAAGAAAGGCGAGACCCACAGACAGAAAGAATGATGTTAGCAGAGGGATAATGAGGAATCCTACTTTAGACTAGCTTTGGTAATACACTGTATAAAGAGTCTTACTTGATTTACATACACTCCATTAGGCCACTCTTGCCATGCTAGTAAAGTTTTTAACTTCACATTTCATATGAAATATCTTCAAGGCTATTGTGAACATACATTTTCAAGCAAAAACATTATGAGCAATGCCAAAGCCCACCTTCTATCGGCCTTTATTAATGACCTGCCTTGGAAGAAAAATACAGCAAAATGGCAGGCAGCGCATTATGCATCTCTACAGTTGGTTTGGGGTTTGTTGTTTTTTTGTTTGGTTTTTTTTGTGTGAGAGTGTTTTTGTGGGTGGTGGTGGGGTTTGTTTGGTTTGGGGTTTTTTTTTTTGCATTCTCGCTGAACTGCTTTTTTTCTAGAATGGTTTGTTTTAAAGCACTGGGCTGATGCTCTTTTGTTTACCAGCAAACAGCTACTGTTTAAAAACAAGCATGTCTATTGTCAGCACCAATGACGTTAGTTAGCATCACCCATTAAAATACTTTGGAATTGTGAAGAACTAAAAAGACCTGAGAGTACTGAGACTAGAGTACGACTGAAAAGCAGACTGACACAACAGAGATATCTGGCTGAGCTTAAAATAGACTTGGCAGAAGTCAGTTTAAACTCACAATCGATATTTGTACACACTGACCACCCAGAATGGTATCCCAGCCACCCTCAGCACTCTGTATCCCTCAAACAAAACAAAAAGCTCTTCCACTTCTCACCGGAAGTCTTGCAAAGGCAGTACTAGAGAGAACACTGTAAATATCCAGCAAACAACACGCAGACAGAACACCGGAAGGGAAAAAAAAAGGAATAGGAAAGAAAACAGCACACCTACGAAAAAAAAAAAAAAAAAACAGATTTGCCATTCCAGGAGATTGTTCTTGACCAAGATCATAACAAAGGCACCCCCCCACTATCCCTTCAGAAAGTCACCATGGGAAAACATGCACAGACCCCCATTAGCAAGAAGCTGGGAGGGAGGAAGAATGGATCTGCCTCAGGAAAACGCCCATGGGCAGACACTAAACACTTCATAGCCCAGGGTGGTTTTTTCCTTGCGGTGGAAGAGGGGGGTGGGTGTTATCTTTTCCTAAATGAGCCTGTAGATGGTGGTTGCACGATAACTATTTTGAGACCTATAAACATTTTTCTCTAGGGCTTAATTACCACAAAGAATGCCAATCGATTTGACAAGTCAATTTTTCTCTCAAAAAAAAAATTTTAAAATCTCATTTGCTATTAATTCAGAGCTTACCACTAAAAAAAGCTTAAAGAGCCAAGGCATAAATATTAGCTATTTCGAATACAACGCAATAAGCTATTTTAAACATTACTCATAAGCGAGCTTCTAAAACGTACAATTTCCTGATTGAAATCTAAGTAAATGTGCATCTAGTTTGCGATTTTTTTAATGGATGTACATTTCAAAACACAGAAAACGCAAGCTGCAGATAGCTGTTTATTACAAATGACTTCCACCTCCATAGCCCTCAAAGGCAAACTATAAAGCTGTGTGCGAAGCTAGACAATCTGGGCATCCAGCCATAAAACATCACTGCTGCAGCACAGATAACTGTTCTCACTCTCAAGCCGTCCTTGGCTGTAAACCCACAGGGAAGAGCTCCAGAAAGCAGACCTCACTACCGTCAAAGCTTCTAATATTTTATGAGTTTGAATTACAGCTACATTCAAAGACCTCACCACTGAAAAATTACAGTGCTGATTCACATCTAGGGGCTGAGACCAAAACTAACTCAGATTTTGATGCCTGGTACCCTGAACCATGAGATGGAAGAACAGCTCGTTATTTTACGGATGTCTTCAGTGAAAGAAGCCTTTTTATTGGGATGAAGAGAGGGAGATGTTACATTAAAAAAAAAAAGACAAAAGAATCAGATGCATATTTTAAATTACTGCTGCATTTTCCGCAAGTGATTCAATCTTTGATGCAATCTTAAAGAGCCCTGCAACTATTCTGTGCAAAACCGGACAGTTTGTTATCATGATCAAATTCAGACATTTTTATCTTGTGCGGGAGATCTTAAGATATATTAGTGACAAGGTAGGAAGCTGCACAAAAAAAGTTTCAGAATACAGAGTTCTAACTGTGCATGAGAATCCACAGTGAAGTTAATCGTGACTAAGTAATGATAAAATAAGCGTAAGTACAGCTACATCCGGTAATTAAGATGTAAAACTAAGCTGTGCTTTTGGTAGACAATTTTCATAAATAGCTCAGATTCCTAAAGGAAGATCAAATAATACTTTGATTCCACTGCTTTCGTATATTAAGAATAACCATCTTTCATTTTACCACTAGCATTTACCAGTGAAGATACTGTGCAGAGCGCATAGATCATTCAGTAATGCAATTTACTGTCACTTCTAGATCATTTCCCCATTCAATAAAGTATACTTCTAAATACTATTTGCCCTGGCTGATATCTTCATAATACAGCTGAAAACCTCAAGCCATTATCACTAGAAGGCATCAGCTGATCCTAAATTGGCTAGACTGCAGCGTCACAGGCATTCAAGAGGTTTCCTTATCATTCATCTTTAATACTAAGGGATCGACAGGCTCCTACCTGCAGCTTCCAGGCCAAAGGGAAACCTTCTAATGGTATTACCATTATCTTGTAATCTGAATTTTAAACAATTAAAACAATAGCACTTTTGTGTTGCGCATCTCTACTGTAACCAAAGAGGATAAATTTTTCATCAGTTCTCATGTTCAAAGCCTTATATAAAGCACTGATTTTATTTTTTTTTTTAGAAAAGCAGCAATGCGTATATTCATTGAACTAGCTATACCTTTAAAAAGAAGCAGCACAGTAACAGCCATTGAGATACAAGTAATCAACAGAGACTATTTTGTTTACTTAGGAAAGGTTTGGCCGTTTTATTTTTAAATCCGCAGTTCTCATAGTCAGTACTATCTAGCAATTCTTTCCAAATGAAAGCCTCTTTTTACTGAAGCAAAGGATGGCTCCACCCCTGACCTCCTCCTTCAGCTTGCTTTGGAACAGGGCCAGATGACAACATTTGGAAAAGCGCATGTTTATCTCGGCAAGGCCAGCTGCTAAGTTAACATATTACCCGTTCCCACATCCCCCAGTCTTGGTTAAGTCTTAACAGCTAAAACTGAAAGTAAACGCTGCTATTAGGCTTTTAATAACAAACTGAACACGAAAGGTGTCTCCGTCGCACACAGTATCTGAATGTAAAAGCATAGGTCATTTTGAGTTAACAGCAGGCAGTAAACCCCTTACACCAATACAATTTGCTGGCCTTTCTGAATGAAAAACAGAAAAAAAGAGGGTTTAGTTCTAGACTTAATTTAAAGCTACGCTTTCCATAAGGTTGCCATTCAGCAAAAGTTTGCTTCAAGACACCAAGGGATTATAGCCCCTGCTTGACAAAACCTTTAACCTGATGCTGTTTTATTGTTACTCCAGCTCGGCAAGGTATGTGACTTAGGAGCCTCGAGAACTTCAACAAAGAACGTTCAGGTTAAAAGTACTTTTTATGCCCCAATTATGTTATTTCTCTTATTAAGGAAACGTCATGCTATTATTTTTCCAAGTCTCAAAACCTCCTTTAAACAAAAAAGGACAGAATTACCTTCCTTCCCTTAAAAACCACTGAAAGATCACAAAGGTCATCAAAAGCATACCTTGTTATTTTAATAGGAGAGACAAATCTCGCGAAAAAAAAAGGAAACTTAAGGCAGAGAGGTGGATTTTTCATTCATCCGAGCAAGCTTCAGCAGGCTTTGCAATAGCAGATGAGGTAAAACCTCATCCCATTCCCAGGTGGATCAGAGGCAGATTTTTAAAGATGCAAAGATGCCAAGTCAAGAGGGTGAACCTTGAAGCCACCAAATGCTACTTAACACCGACTCAAGGCCCAAGAGCAGCATCCCAGAGTAGACTGCACGACAGCTTGGAGTAGCACAGAAATGGCACAGACCAAGGCTCCACACAAGCCCGTTCCTAGTAAGTGGGACTAACGCCCTGCATCCGTGACAGCCTAATTACAAAATAATCCATGTACTGTCACAGATGTAACAGCACACATAAACCAACCGTATATAATACGCTACTCAGTTCAAGTCAGCTTGTCGCCTGGTGCATACCGGTACTTAAATTTGTCAATATGAGGATCCACATGTACGGAGAGTAAACATTAATAAATCCGAAGCATTTTGTACCGCAAGCCAGAAGAGCGCCAAATAAAAAGTTTAGTTTGCCTTGCTTGCTTTTTTTTCCATTACTAGAAAAAAAATGTTGCCCAAATACTGCCCAAAATGCAGCCCCTGCTACCATGGGTCGCTCTTGCCCGGAGACCAGCCCTGCTCCCAGGCTCCAGCAGTTTTCCCGATGGCAGCCCCTGCTCCCCAGGGCTGAACCCAGACCCGTTTCACTGCACAAGCGATGTGCCAGGCAGATAACTCCCCGTCAGAAGAGATACGTTCTCCTTTGAAGATAAAGACAAAGCGACGCAAGGCATTATTCCACCACTGCCAGTCCCCTTGAACAGTCACGTCCACTAAAAAAGTTCAAATTAATCCGATTTACCATAGCTTTCTTCACAGACTCGGAACCAGCAAGGTTACCCAGTACCCGTACATAGCACGGCCTCTGTAACCTCTCCCAAAAAGCACTATTAGTCCTACAAATTTAAGCACAAGCCTCCCACAGGCTAAAGCCGTTTTTCTCACTAGCTGTATCCAAGTCTGACACCGACGCTTCAACGTGCTGAAAATCATTCCAGAAGCCGGAGCAGAAACAACAGTCCATCCGGGGGCAGATTCCTCAGCACCATTTTGAGCTCGCAAATAACACACCGAAACAGCCAGCCAGATATCCCAGGGTTTTCTGAATTTGAGGAACCGCGATTATGGAAAACTGTGGGATTTGCTAAACGCAGGTTGCACCCACCGCAAGTCACCCACTGCTTCCTTGGACAACATACAGGGGAAGCGGCGAGAAGCAGCAGCGTGTAGCGTTCCACTGCTTTCCCGAAACGATAAAAAGTAATATTCCATAGGAAAGGACAATTTAATTATCAGGGGAATCCAAAAAAACCCCTCCCGCCGTATCTGCCCACACCTAGGCGAGGTGGGGAGGACATGCCTCTCCTACCCAAGAGCAGGGCAGATACTCTCCTGCTCCTCCAGCCCTGCATTGTGCCCAGGTCCACAGAGCCCCACCAACATCCACCTGACACCGAGCTCCGCATCATCAAGCAGCCCACTAACAGCGGGATTTATTGGCTTTTTAATTACCTTAACTGGTCTAATGTCCAGAGCAATTCTCAGTATATAAATTAGCGTAAACCGTCAGACGCATGCGAGAGGAAAAATGTGCAACAGACATGGCTATGACGTACTAAAGATTATTTCTAAATTTAAACTGGCTGTTACATTAATTGACCGAGTATCTCCTCACAGACACACTTACATTTTAGCAGAAAATAAAGTAGCCACAAAGCATGACTAGTAGTATTATATTTAATGGAAACAGAGGAGAAAAAACACAATTGAGTTCATAAATCCCATAATTGGACCTTCAACTAATTACATATTAAGAAGATTAACCTTTGACACAAACTTGTGATACAAACAAAGAAGATTCTAACAATTAATAAACTTCCAGTGCTTCAAGATTTCTCAGGTTAACAACCAAACCCTCCCCATTTTCTCCCCCTTTCAGTGTCGCAATTTAAACTGTAAATTCGGTCCAATATTCTCTCTCCCACCGGACGACATTCCAGGTTTACACGAGTATCTCCCTCTCTCTCTCTCTGAATACCCAGGAGAAAATTACAGTAGTTCCCCATAATCTCATTACAGGGAAGGTGGGGTGGGGGGGTGGCGAGAGAAGAAAAAAAAACCCAAACCCGAGATCTTAACTTTTAACAGAAAAAGCAGCCATGAAGGACAAAGCTGGAGCCTCAGCGGCTCCGAGCAGCGCTGCTGACCCAACCTACACCACTCATTTTTCCAGGCTCAGGATCATTTCCAACACGCCCTGCAATAATTTTCACACGTGTAATTTATAAAGCCAGTGCAGACGGTCATGTCTGCAACAGCAGCAGCCTTCAACAAATGGCACTTCTGTTGGCTATTTCGCGCACAGCTGCTAGGCGAAGTGAGAAAGGTACATAGAAAAATACTGAATTAATTCTAGCCTGTAAAATATATTTCCGCAAGCTGCTTAAAGGAAAAAAAAGGCATCTGATAAACATAAATGGATTTTGGAGTGTTTTGTGGTGTTACTTGATTCACTGACTAGAAAACAGTAAAAAAAATTAAAAACATTGTGGGAAAAGACAGTATGCACTGGCTTAGCAGGTCTCTTCCACTGCTAACTTCTACCGTGCCCAGATTAAGAGAGGCTATTACCCCTTCTTACCTTTTAGTCTTTTCTTTATGGGGCTCTTTGGCAGCTTTCGATTCAGTCTTGCTGTAAGGAAACAAGTGAGTATTTTGTCTACCGTGTAGGGGTCTTTCTGACGTGTTCCTTTCTTATTTAAATGCTTCTTTTTCTTTTTTTTGTAAGTGTACCCGTAATTTCACGAATCTGAATACGAAAAAAATCTCACACGGCCAAAAAAATTAAGGTTTTTTGTTGTTGTCGTTTGTTCACCCCCCCAAAAAAAAAAAAAGTCTGCCACACAGAAGAAAAAAAAACAACAGATCAACAGGAAAACACTATCCACGTAGAAAAGCAAAGAGCTTCAGTGTTATCCAGCCCAGAGGAGAAGTGCAGCAAAAGCAGGTCCAATTCCAAAACAAGCTTTTGATTTCCAGTGAAAAAAAAAAAAAAAAAAA